>JAURVB010012907.1:0-106003 GCA_033002965.1 Piper betle | reverse complement strand
TTAGATGATTGACAACTAGAGCATGGAGCAAAGTAATATGAGGACTCATATTTTTATTTGTTTGAGAAATAAGTGTGGTTGCTGGGAAACGGTCTAAGACTGTGGGAACCTTTATTTTATACTTGTTTTAGTTATTATACTCGGCATTTAGTAGTTTCATTTGGTAACACCTAGCCAGCTAGGCCCACAATATTATTGTGAAAAATGGCGGGTCGTTACACCAGTTCTATATCTTAAGCCTTCTTGATGGCTAAAATCCGCTTTAAGATTTATTAGTCCGATTTATTAGTGTTATGAATAGCTAGCTAATTTTTTATATTTTAATTCAGTCCAATGTCAAGCTGAATCAAGGTGTTATAGGTATGATTGAGACTTGACTAGTCTTTTAGGATTTGCTAGAGCCTAACCCACATTGTTTCCCCCCAAAAATTAACACCAATTGACAAATATTAAGTATGTTATAATCATAATAATACTAAAGTTTTAATATTGTCAAATATGTATTATTCCCAAGTACTATCACGGGGAGGACACCACCATGGACATTTGTCTCTTTATTCATGATTTATGTTTTCCCAACAAACTAAATATATAGATATAATCTTTAATTATATGGATGTTTTGGTCATTGATCTAAATATTTATAACCGGTGGCGGTTGGCACAAAATTCATGTTGTTCATCGCCAGTTGGGAAAAAATAAAATAAAAATGGGTAAGATTATCAATTATGTAATCAGCCACAATTATCCATCCACTGCCCTGATTTTAATATAGAACGTGCAAAGAGTAAAAGAATTAAGAGATACTTCAATTTCTCCCACATTAATTACCCTTGATTTAATATTATCTGAGCTTGAACCTCTTAAAAATGAACTCGTGATATACATCAACCTCATTATTAAAACAATAGTAAAATAAAAGTAAATAAAAACAAAAAAGCTATTAATCTTAGTTCCCATCTCCCCATTAATTAAAAAGAGATCATAATACAAATTTTTTACAACAATATACAAAGCAATCTTCTCGTTCATTTGTCAACAACTCAGTCAGAAAAGTATGTGTCATACGAATTCAAGCCACAATAGCAATAGCAGACAACAATCCCCTAATCCATTTCTATCCCTCCACAAACTAAGTTTAAAAACTTAAAATTCCTAAAATATCCTAAACAGCTAGCTCGCCTCACATGTCACACGCGGGCCCCCCACGCTTCCCCGAGTGGACCCGACCTCGCTCCACCACCACCGTGTTAAGTCAACCCACCTCGCCCAACCCTCCAATCCCACGTGCGAATAAACTGCCCCACTTCCCACGGTTGGGAGGACTCTCCAAAAAGAGGGGAAGGAAAAGTGGAGCCTGGAAAGAAATGGAGCTACTTCGCCGTCGACGGCGGCGCTCGGCCGTGCTGTTGGTCGGCGGCGCCGCCAGCCATGGCGGCAGCGGAGGCCAGCGGCGCCTGGATCTCCACCGCCGTGGCAAAGTTGAACCCCGGCACGGCCGAGAAGACAGTCGACATCGGCCGCGCCGCCGACAGATTGATTAGCGGCGTCCCGGCCGCCCCCGCCGCCGTCGGGATGGTGAAGAACTGCGGCTGGTTGGCTGGCGACGCCTGCGGCAGCATGAATATGGTGCCGGCGGTAAGCGCGCTCGGCGAGATCACCCTCGCTGCCGCTCCGGCGCCGCCCACCCACATCGGCACCACCGGCGCCAGTCCAGAGGACAGCGTCGCCGCGGCCTTGGCCTGCACCGGCACCTGCGCTTGCACAGCCCCAGCACCGCCGATGCTGTAGTACGCGGTGGCTGTCCCGCCGGTCGCCACGGCAGTCGGGGTCTCCGCGTCCGCGGCGGCGGTCTTCTTGCGCTTGGCAGCCGTAGGGGTTTGGGAGGAGGAGTCGAGGGGGGCGTGGGTGGAGGGCTGGGTGGGGATCTTGAGCGTGCCGTCGGCGCCGGTGGTGGCGATGGCCGGGACGGTGCCGGTGCCGGTGGCAGCGATGATCGCGGGCTCTGCCCGCTCGAGCAGCCACCGAACGGTCTCGCCGTCGGACTTGTGGCCGAGCTCGCGGGTGAGCTGGAAGATCCGGGCGGCGCAGGCGGCGGGCATGCGGATCCGGCGACCGCGGCCCTCGACCTTGGTGTGGCGGTCCTTGGTGACGCGCTTGACGACGGGGGCGGCGGCGGCGGCTTGGGAGGGGTCTGGGCGACGGCGAGGAGGTCGGGCTCGGCCTTGAAGCAGACGAGGGAGTGGAGGGGTTGAATCTGGAGTGGGGCGGCGGAGTAGGCCTGCTGGACGGGGACGGGGGTGGTGGAGTCGTCGGAGATGGCGGTGGCGGGATGGACGTGGCGGTGTTGATCGTCGTCGTCCATGGGGACCACGTCGACGGGTGGTGGGGGGCGGGGGAGGGGGCGGTTGAGATTCAGAGGGCGGTGAGGGGTGGGAAAGGTTAGGGATGGGGTGAAATAGTTGAGGGGTAGGATTTGGCTGACCCCATGTGGGGTTCGCACTTACATCTTCCTTTCTTTCGTGGGTGGGCTCCATCTTTTGTTTTTATCTTAGCTGCCTGTTTTATGTGCTATACATACACATCATTTCTCTTTTTCTTTGTTAATATTCGTCTGCATTATTATGTTTTCAAATTCCGCCCCGTATCCGTGCATTACGGTCGTCAAAGAAGGAAAGCTAAGCTTTAGGGAGCGCATCCGCCCATTTAAAAATTTATCATTTATAATCGCATGCAGCATACTTTAGCATTTGCTTTTCAAACACCCTTTCAATATCACATATTCATCTTGTTGTAGCCGCAGCTATAGAGTTTGGGTTTCCATTCTCCTTTCTTTTGTCAATTTTCGGACGTTCCGTTGTTGCTATTTGAGAGGTTGGATCTCTTTGGTTAACTGACCCCACCTTTGCTACTCAGCCCCTATGCTAGGGTTGTAAGTACTCAACCAGAGCTGAAGACAGCTACAACTCGACCCGCCAGATCTCGAGTCAACTCCGGGGAGTTTTGAGTGGTGTTTTGCTCAGCTCGGAAGGGTGAACAAACTTAAAATGGAGGGAGAAATGCCTGAACTGACAACCCTTTGATTTTTCTGAATTTTCTTCTTAATCTTCTACTCGAAATACATTTGTTCAGTTGAGCGGAACTCAGCTGAAGGTGGACTTGGTATCACTCATCTCGTGACCAGAAGAAGCTGGTCTGAGTTAGGACCTAGTTATCTTAATCCTTGTGATTTTCTTCTTCATTTTTGTGAGGATGGTTTATCGATCATCTCTGTAGATGCCGCTCTGCCTAATTTACTACGAATTTTCCTCAAATAAGAAAACGCCAGTCGGATCCAAGGCGCTAACTCAGTCTCAGTGATAATCTGTGTCCCACCTATTGGTAGGGTAAAGCCCTAAATGATATTCATGCTTAGAGTCGCTGAGTATACCGTAGAATTGAGTTGGGTGCTGGTTGAGAGAGCCAGCAATATGATTCAAAAACCTAGAGAAAGTAAATGCTCACTATCTTTCTTTATTTGAAACCAGTGGGAAATGTGTAGTGCTTACAATAAAAATTCCCTCAATTTTAATATAAAAAATAAAGATGAGCTACTCCTATCTAACTTTTATGTTCTATCCATTTAATTTAACCTTTTATCAGTGAGTCTCACGTAACAAGATTTATTGTATACGAAAAGCAGAATGCATAAGTAACGAGTTGGAAGTTAATAAAAAAAATTTTCAGAAAATTTTTAATCACGCCCCATTTTTTGGCCCAAATTGTGACTCATTATGATTAGTTTATGTATAATCTATTCGGATTTCACTAACTATTTCAACAAAAAGAACATGTTAACTTAGTTTAGTAGGAATCACATACTTGGTTGACATCACAATACTGACTTGATTGATAGAACCAAAGAAACATACTAACAGCTAAAAACCTAATTGGCACCCGTTATAAAACCCATGTGTTGAAACTAGAAAAAACCTCTTACACAAAATAATGTTTTCTATCATATGCTAACTATGTTCTTATGGACCGAGTTGGCGGCTTTGTAAAACCCGACTCGCGGAATCCCAAAAGCCCACATATATAAAATTTTATCATTAATCTTATAAAAAACATAGTTACATGTCATCAAGCTCTTCCATTTCCTCTTTCATAAAGAGTCACTTATAAAAAAACTTGTTTGATTAGAAAAGAAACTTGATTAGCCTCATATTGTGAAAGCCAAATGGAAGAAAGGGAGGAAAGTGACTTTCCCGTTGGCTTCACATTGTGAAACCTGGTTAGTGCAACACCAAAAACACACTTGGAGTTGCATACTTGAATTTCACCTTAAAAACACACCCTCACCTCAAAAACTCACTTCGTAATTTTTATCCTATTTAAGTTTGTTTTAAAAAACTTATTTAAGTAATAGAGTAAGAAAATTTCCCCATCCAACTTTATATTTTGGTTAAGAAACTACTCAACTACAAGTGTGGTTTTCGTATTCTACCATCTAGTTATCACAACCTAAAGCAAACCTGGTACTTTGGTTAATGAAATATGCAACTACAAGTCACAAGCCGACTTTTACAATATGAGGTCAACTGGGTACTTTGAGTTAATGATGTATGTGATTCTAATTGTGTTTTTCATGTTCTACTAATTGGGTTTCACAACGTGAGGCCAACCAGGTACTTAGGTTAATGAAACCACCTTCCTCCCTTTCGTCCAACTCGGTTTCATAACATGATACCACCTTCTTCCCTTTCCTCTAATTGGGAACTTGAGGCCAGCCAAGTTTCTTTTTCTAGTCAACGGAGTTTTTTCTTTACATGACTCTTTATAAGACTTAAAAAAGAAAGAGTTTGATGGGTTGTAACTATGATCATAAGATGGAAAATAAAAGTATATGTGGGTTCTTTGGGCTCTACTGGTTGGGACTGCCAATTGGGCACACAAGAACATAGCCAATATATGATGAAAAATAATTGTTTTTGTAAGTGGGTATTTCAAGTTCTGGCACCTGGGATTCATTACGAGTGTCAATTGGGTTTTTAGCTGTATGTACGTTTTTTGTGTTATGTTAATTGTGTTCACATTATGGTATCAATTGAGTATGTGTTTTTTTTAAACGAAGTTAACTTGTTCTATTTGCCGAGATGGTTAATGGAATCCAGATACTCTACATGAACTAATTAAAATGAGGGGTAGGTTGGATGAAAAAAATGGGGTGTGATTATTTTTTTTATTCTTTTACATCAATATGACCTATTTTTTAAAATGTACCATTGTAAAGATATTTTTAAATTAATTTTTATTACAATTAATCTAATAATTAAAATGAAAGAGTTTTAAAAACATTAGATTTAGTTGAAAATCTATAAATATGCTAATTATTTATTTTTATATTTATCTATGTAGATTATGAATAATGGAACCTAGCTACTTAATTACTAAATAAAATTTGTTAACTCATATAAATTATATGAGTCATAGCTTATATTTAAAAAAGTTTTTTAATTTCATCAAATAAAATTTGAGCCTCAAAAGATGTTTGGTTGTATTATTTTGTGTCCATTTATTGTTAAAAATATAAAAGGATAACCATAACGAATAAAAAATATTTTTGGCTAACAAAATATAAAATGATAGCTTACTATTATAGAAATTTCACCAAATTTTAAATAAAAAGAGGTTGCGTCCTTTGTTTTTTTTAATAGTCCTCTCTCGCCCCCCTCCTATACTAAACGTTGTTTAAACATTTTTTATAATTGTAATAAAACAAAAATTGTGAAAAAATTATTTTAAAATTTTATAAAATTTTTTCTATTATAACCAAATGCCTATTATATATAATTTATAGCGCATGATCAGGCTAAGTTTTTATTATTCTTTTTGCCCGATACATTTAGTTTCCGCGTGCAATTACCCAACTAATACAATTTCATTGAATATGTGTGTGCATATATATATATATATATAAGCCGATTCTCTGCGCCAGAGGCAGACAGTTGTCTTTGCGCCATGTATTAATCTAGGCCGCCCAATTATAAGGACGGCTCAGATCTATAAATTTTTTTTAAAAAAAATTTTAATTTTGATTTGGGTTATCTGATTACATGAATGACCCAGATCTATTATTAAAAAAACTATCACTGGCTAATGTGCCTGCCGCAGGTGGCGGCCGAGGCAAGATCTGGCCACCGTTGGTCACATCCGGCCATGAACGGCCTTGTTGGTTGCCCACCGGCCTTGGGGCGGCCGGACATGGCCAGTTGTGGCCGGATCGGGCCGTGCAGCCAATTTTTCTTTTTTCTTGTTGCGGCTGGATCTGGCGGTGGCTGTGAGATCCGGCCATGATAGGAAAAAAAAATTTGGATGCTGCCATGCCACAGAATCCCCTCTGCACCGCTCCCCCCGACCCCTTCATCCAGCCTCCCCCTCCCTGTGGTTGGCTACGAGGGGCGGGGGAACGACGTGGTCGAGGGGAGTGTGGCAAGGGGAGTCCATGGCGGGTTGGTGGCGTTTGTAGTGGGGGAGCGACGAGGAGGGAGTGGGGAGGAAGGACATCCCACCCCCCTGCGACCGGGCGCTGGGCACAAGGGGGCGGTGATGCAACGGGGCAATGATGTAGAGTGGTTGCGTCCACGACGTGATAGAGATGGGGCACGGCGGCGTCCGCGGCGTGACAGAGACGCGGCATGGCTAGGGAGCGGCGGTGACCACCTCCCCCCTCACCCTTCCCGCCCACCCCACGCCAAGTCGGTCGTGGCCGGATCCCGGCCGCAGGCGAAAAAGGGGTGGCCGGGGTGGGGGGTTTGAAAAACAAAAATTTTTTAATCAAATCTAGGCCATCCGATCATCAGGACGACCTAGATTAAACTTTGGGGTAGGAAAGTTTTCTTGCCCCTTGCTCAAGAAAACTTTCTTATATATATATTATCATAAAATTAAGAATATGTAGGGTTCGAGTGTAGGCGTGTAGCAATTCCCTAACAAAACCACAACCTTAAAATGGATTAGCTAAATAATGGAAACTGTGTTTCTTTTTATTTAGAAGGTAGGAATTTACCGTTTTAATTGGCCTTTTGAATTTTGAGAAGTTGGTAAAACCTAAAAACGATTAACAATGGGCAAAGAAAAAAACAATGAACACCCTTATGACAAACAAAGTCAACATGAGAACTCGTTGCTTCGAGAAAATAAAAAAGAAACTCGCCTAAAAAAATATCCAAGCTACGATAATAAGCCCATAATCGGTGCGCAAGTCAATGACACAGTTAAACAAACAAGCTTTAGCAACGAAAAAGCAAAATACACAAGTATACAATCATAATTTAGATAAGCTTTGTTAAATACGTTCACCATATAATATAAATACGTATATTAACCAAAAATAAGGTGTACAAAAACGTGATTGTAGATTTAAGACATTTATAAAAATGTCAAAGAGGGGATTATGCAAGGAAGGCTTCCGTCGCCGTGTTACTTACTATACCAAACACGTTGTAGAAAGTTGTCTATTGTTCACGTAAATCATATTTTTCCCGTGAAACTAATTTTTATAAACTGACCATTTAGTTGGCTATCAAAAATTAAATATATTGTTCAAGATGAAAAAAATATTGCCTACCTGGACTAATAGTAACTTTGCTACATTATTCTTGCTGTAACAAGTAACACATAAAATCCTTAACTTGCAAGGAAATGTCTACAAAATAGACTTAGTAAAAAAAAACGAAAAGTCCAAAATCTTACCATGAACTTAATTAATAATTTAATCACGAGAAGGTAGCTTACTCCATAATCCAATCTGCCCAATCTCACCCTTGTGGTGAGACCCACATCGGAATTTTTAACATCCAACAACAGTATAGCTCAGGGGACCACTTTGTTGACCTTCTAACATTGGCCCCAACTTCCGGTCAAGTGATCTGACTTGGACCAGAGCGCCATAAACCCATAATTTATTGGCCCTTATTATTATCATCATATTTTTTGTTTTAAAATATAAGTGGTGACATGGGCCCCACGGAGAAAAAAGGCTTGGTGCTGCATTCTTTACTAGTGGGCCTGAGGTGGACAGGTGGTTCGGCGGTCCTGTCTGATCGTCCCACCGGCCTTAGCGGTAAATGGGACCCCAAGAACAAATTTCACTGAAGATAAAAAAAAACAAAAACAAAATGGACAGCAAATTCCCTCGTCAATCCGTCATAGGCCCACTAATTAAGTTGATGGGCCGTTGAAACTACCTTGCCTTGTTATCAAGGCTTTTAGCGATGAAATAAGAGACGCCTTAGTATTACCACCAGCCGATATGGAATACCAGGTGCATTTAAATGTAGCGATTCATGTAATTACATGGCTGGCTGTGATTTTTTTACTTACACAAAATTACTCTCATCATCCAACCATTCTTTTTAATTGAAGGGTTCATATTAAATATAGTTGATTGTATTTATGGATACTAATTATTCTCTTAAAATAAATTAGGTGAAGACCCTGAGTACATTTAAAACTTATTAATTATCTTAACAACGTTAAAAATAATTCTAAAAAATATTACTAATAATTATTTTAAATCAAAATATTAAAGTATTTATCATGATTATATTCAAATATTAAAAGTAAATTTAATTTTATAATAAAAATAAGTAACAATCTTAATTGACAAATTATTAATAAGTGGAAAATCTAATTTGAGTAAAAAGTTTGATAATTAAATGGATTTTATTTTATTTTTTAAGATTTTTAATTTAGATAGAGTTATACTCAAGTTTTTTTACAAAATAAATTATATAAAAATCCTAAATTTAGTATGTACTATTTAAATAACAAACTTTAATTCAATTAATGTATTTATAAATATACAGGTAAAATTTACAACATTTTAAGAATTCCTAATCTGAGTAGAATCATACCCGCAAAAATTTTCTTTGTAATAATAATGATAACAAAAATCTTAAACTGAGTAAATATTAATAGGCTTATAGAATTATTGTGGAGGGTCAAAATCAAATACAAAGCAAGAAAGGATAAAACATGACAAAAATGTTGAAAAAAAAACAAAACAAAAGAAAACAGAAAAAGGTAAGAAACCGTCGTCACATTTATGAACTTTAATTAATCTCAAGCCATTACTTTTATATGTTATGAGCATTATGAGCATATAATCTTTAACCTTAAATCTAGACAATCGAAACCCGAAAAAAAGTGCGTATTATAATATGTTATTATTTTATATATAAGTCTCATATACATGATGCAATTTAAGTCCTTAAATAATTTAGATTTTCTATAATTGTATATTTTACAATTACGTTCTTAATAGTATATAGTTTCTGAGATTTTTTGGTATTTTATTGTGTGTTTATTGATTTTTATAAGTTTAGGTGATTTTACTTTTTATTAGAATGTATTAATTTTAGTTGTTAAATTAGGATATTAATTTAATTTTAATCTTCATTTAATATTTATAAGCGAATAGGAGAAAAATCAATTTAATGGACGAAAGTATTGATCGTCATTTGCAAAGAAAAGGTCCCTCATTGCTTATTTGGAAAAGAGAAGATGAATCAGGAAATTGGAGAAGCCCATATGAGTGAAATACTAAACTTTTGGTGGTATGATTTAGGAAACAGTGCATGAAAGCGGCAAACTTGATTTCCGAACACAAGTCGAAGATTTTGGATGGGATCAAATTTTCAAATGATTATTTAATAAGTTAAATAAATTAACCGAGAAGGTGAGACTGACTACATACTTAAGTGAGAATGTTGTTGAGGTTAATATTAAGGATAACTAAGGAATAAAATCATTAATAATGAAAGAGAACAAATATAATTTTGAAAAATTCTTATAAGTTGGAGATTTGAAGAGGCATGACATTTCATCTTTAAAAATTCATATCTTTTAGAATGTGTGTCACAAAATTTTCAAATTTTAAGACAAGAAACTATACATCATAAGAAATGTAATAAAAAAAGAGAATCAATTAAAACGAAGTTCTAGAGAGTGGGATATGGTCATTTTATGATGAATCACAGAGTTTGAAAATGTGTTTCGGAGATTTAAAACTCTTAATTAAGGTGGTATTAAGAAATGTGCACCTTTTTGAATAAATTCAAAATTATAATTTAATTAATTAATCAGTGAAATGCCCTTATTCAATTGTGCTAATTACTATATAATTTTGTGAGAGAGGGATTGACCTCTCTCTCTAAAAGAAATTCTAACATCAATTAGGGAGAGGAGGGTAGGACTTGTCTTAGTTCGACTTCTTTTCTTCAATTTCTTTGTCAAATCATTATGTTTTTATAAAATTTATATATAGGGCATGTATGCATCATGATTATATTAATTTTTTGTGAATTTGAATGGTTTTTTGGGAAAAGAATCATAGATCTGCTGTGTTTTGATGATGAGATTGTGTGGTCCCTTGAGTTCTCGGATATTAAGCTCATTGAACATGTTTATTGTATAGAAAATGAATAATTTATACATGGTTAGTTCTTATTTAAATTATATTATCTTAATACTTATTTTCTTATAATTTATGATGGATTGGGGTTGATAAATAGATGTGTAACAATTTTGTGGAGTTTTACATGTATATATATGAATTAACATGCTTGTTAATCTATGTATGAAGATAGTATAAAAGTATCTTATAGAATTAAACTTTAATGGTAGAAATTGTTAGAATTATTTATTTCATGTAAACTCATTTTGGGTATCAATAAAATAAGGAGTTTAACTTGCTTAGATGTACTGAATTGATTTGTGATTGAGTTTGTGGAGATTTAAACGTAAAAATTGTGTTTGGGATAAGCATCTTGCTTTTAGGCACAAGATAGTTTCATGCTGAGGCACAAGGTCGTGCAAAGTGCAACAAACTTTTGCTCCCAAGCTTAAAGAATGTTGGTTGGTTACTTTCATATTTTTGTTTGAAGGTTAATCAGTGAGATTAAACTATGATAATTACTTTAAAATAAAGTTAATAAAGTGGTAATAGTCCTAGTTGCTGCTTGATTTTTGGTTTGGCTTGAAAACTTCCTTTAGTGTTGTGCACAATGTGGATGTATGTCATGTATTGTGTATCATATGGGTTGCAACTATATATTCCCTAATGTATATAATTCGGAGTTTTAGGGAACGCTTGCTAGCTTTTGAGTGAAGAAATTTATTGGAGGCTTTTTCTAGGTACTTATAGCTTGTATGACATTTAATTAGCACCAAAAACTGTTGATTAGTTGGGTGAGAGATAAAGTTTCTGGCGTTGGTGTAAGTGTATATGTTAGGAACACTACTTACTTGATTAAGATATGGCTAGGGGTGTAAGGCTCATCCCAAAATAGGTTCAGAGAATTCGACTTAGCTCAATACACACTTGAACACAGGAGACAGGGAATAGGTGTGCTACCTCCCATTGAGGAAAATAAAAGTGTTTATGATTATAGATGGTAGTTCATTCCACCAGATTGATCAGGCTCTTGGAACTGAAGTTAGGCGTAAACTCATACTTGCTACACTTTTTATTTATTCATTATTGTTATACGCACTTAATAGTTTTATCACTAACGTGGAATTGTCTCAATAGATAATTAGCTGGGAGCATGACTTGGGCCTTGGCGAAGGCAAAGGTGGAGGACTCTATTAGATTATTAAAAACATTTATTTAGTTGGACTTTTTTGGTCATTTTTGGATTATATATTATTAGTAGTAGACCATAGTTCGTTTGTTGGAGGTTGTTTGCTTTTATCTGCATAATTTATTTTATTACTCTGATACATTATTAGTCATATTATATTAGTTGTAATAATTATTATTTGGTTGCAATTAAATATAAAATTTTCTTGTTTAATTTTTATGGCTATTTATTGCATGCTTGCTCTATTGTTATTTAATTATTCTTTGTATTATTTTATCGGGGTTTGGGTCTAGTTTGGTTGTAAAATTGGGCGGGGTATTCACAATAAGTGAGCGTCCTGGCACTTTATGTTGCTATTTTGAGAGCCGCTGTACTTGGGCGTATAGAGAATTAGAAAATTCTAAATTTATTAAATCGACTTCCACAGGAAAACCCCAATATTTTCAATCATAAAAAGGTTAATCATGGCACAAATTTATCATTCTTTTTCTCTTTTTTTCCTCTTCTTTTTGGTGGCTATTCTCAAGGATTCAAGATTTCTCAAAGGTAGATTAAAAGGAGATTGACAATTCAAAAAAGGAGTGATCTTAAAAAGAGTTTATTTTTCTTATCTCCCTTATGGTTTATTGGTTATAGTATTATAAATTGTTCAAGCAATCTTTGTTTTATAGTTTTATTCTCTTATTTTATGAAGTAGATTTTACTTTGAAAGAGAGAAAATGAACTTTAAACCAGCGAGTTAATAGTTATTTTGATTAGATTTTAATTAATATTTTCATCACAAGATTTATATTTTATTATGTTTAATACTTTTATTTATTTGGTTAATTGTTGTAGCATAATGAGGTCTCAGAGAAAAGTTATGTTAATGATTTTTTCATTTATTTAACTCCCAATATAATAACCTATAACTAATTAAAAATACTATAAAATCCTAATTTAACTCTGAAAATGTAACTCGAAAATAAATCAAAGACTCAACTAAAGCTAACTTTTTATACATTTATAATGCCACAAACTTAAACTCTTACTCGTCCGAGCAACCATAAGACTCCACTAACCTCTACATTAAAACAAAATATCTAACTCACATTTCAATTCTCATTAGGATTCCACATCTCGTATTCAACTATGAAAAATCATCAAAATTATACACATATTCCAACATTAATTCTATATGCAAACAACTCTCATTACGCATGTAATAAGCCTCTCATTCATCATTTAAATCAATGTCAATAACATTATATCAATAAATACCAATCAAAATCAGATCTCCTTATATGGTCAAATATCAACCTTCTCCCGCTAGTGGAAGCTCTTATCAATTAGAATCAATAAGGCTATCATAGGTTGTAATTGGGCTTCACAAGGGTATAAAAATGAGTAAATAAAGGATGCACAATCAGAGCTCATCACCCTAGCAGCTAAATCCTTCCATACCTAAACAAGTTAATCATAATAACTCCTAACCAATCAAAAACTCTACACCTACCTCTTCTTATAAATATCTTCAAAATCTCCTCATATCAACCTTAATGATATAATTCAAGCAATAAAAATATTAGTACTATATATATATTTTTAGCCATTTTCACTTTTCTTCTTTTTTTCCCAATTTATTTTCTTTTCACTAACTTTTCAACTTTTTTTTCCTCTCTCTTTTCCATTCATTCCTAATCTTATTTTTCATTTTTCTTTGATAACACCATACATATACATAACAACAACCATTTTCATCCAATAATAACCAACACCCTCATCCTACAATAATAAACAAAACTCCTCCTACAATTTAACAAATGCAAATCTGGAATGAAAATAACCACTATGGTGTTAGGTCCTAAACCATGGAAAGAAAATTAAAGGCTCTAATCTATATAAAATTAGGACAATAAGGCATAAAGGTATGAAACAAGTCAAAATTTGGTCTTCAAAGGACATAACATAGGACAGCTTGAAAGGCTCAGACTATTCCAACCAAAATTGCCTAAGTCATTTTCCTCTTGATAAGAGACTTAAAGATTTTGCCTCAAGAATGTATCAACTTGAATTCTAGATCTCATCAAGATCACAGCATTTATAAAAGCATAACAATTATCCCGACATCATCAAAATCAAAATAAGAAATTATTTTAATATTGTAGAGAATTATTAGTAAACAAGAATTAACGACAAAAATGTCTAAAAATCCCAATTCATGACAACACCACCAACAAGATATGAATACTACATCCATCATCAAATACCATAAAAATGAGTTAGATACTTTCAAATATTATAGAACCAAACTAAAACTCCAAAGTAAAAGAAAACAAAAATAAGCAAAAATTGAAGCAAAGTAAAAGGCTAATCCTAATGATAATTATATAGACCATAATCATAAGAATCTCCCCTCAAACTTGACATAAGCATCATCAATGCTTGAAAAATTCATGTAAAAACATGAAAAACAAAAAGCACAATAGAACTTCCCTGTCAAAATAGGGTAAAGATAAGCAATCACTCCGCAACGTTACCGTCATCATCATCCTCCTCATTGGCATGACCCGCAGCTCCACCCGGTAGATCAAAGGCATCATCAGGAAACCTAGGGAAGGAAGAAAAATCTAATCCCCAATCATCATCAATCCTCATCAAGTTAGCCGCTTAGATCTGCATGCACATCATTCTGCATTCCTAATCTAACACTTGTTGAGTTTCCCTCACCCATTCGCATTGAAAAACTCAATTGCCAGTTTTTGGTTTTTCGGTTATCGCACTAATGGTTAGCATTTCATATACCGAAGTGTGATTTCGTCCTTTGCTATAGAAGTTTAATGAGTTGGCCTCTAGAATTCTACTCATATTCTTCTATATAAAGGAGAATTCTGATGTTAGAGCAGAACATCCTCTTGAGAGCTTTTGAGCACATTTGGCTCATACAGGGAGAGTTTGGAGAAGTTTTCATCATCTCAAGTTGAAGTAGGGGTCGTCATCCAGGGTGTGAGGTTGATCCAATTTTCTTTTGAGGTGTATGTTAGTTTTCTCAATTTCTCATATATTGTATTCTCAAGAATTGTATTTTCAGATCTTGTTATTGGTCTGATTTGGGTTAGGAGAGGTTTTTTTTCGATACTTGATTGTAAGAGATTTCTTAATCAAAGTTGATCGAGTAGGTTGGTTTTCTTTTCTCTAAATTGGGAGGAAAGTTTCCATCCATTTTTTTGGTATCTCCTATTCATCTTATATTTGTTCTCATTTCATCTTGAGGGGAAATATTTTCTGGGTTGTTTCCGCTGAAGCGTCTATTTCCCAACAAGCGGTATCAGAGCTTGGTTATCTTTGGTTCGTTTGTTTGTCTTGGTTTTGGGTAGTAACCTTTTTTTTGTGTCAAGATGAATGATGAGAAACATGTTAAGATGGTCGCCCTTAAAGGTAAGTCTAATTGGCATTACTGGAAGGGTCGTATGATTGATTATTTATTCACTAAGGATTTATATGATCCAATTCTTGGTCCTCCTGAGTCGACCAGTCCACCGTTGAGTGCTACTCCGGTTGTGACTGATGAAGGGACGGCTTCGTCAAGTTCCAGTCCACCGGTGACTGATGAAGGGAAGGCTCCTTCGATTCCTCCTCCACCTACTGCTAAGGTTGAGTCGAGGGTCACCGCTGAATGGATCAAGATGGACAGAAAATGCATGGCTTTGATCAGACAATGGTTAGAACAGAATGTATATAACCATGTGACGGGAACAAAGACAGCTAAGGAGCTTTGGGATAAGCTCTTGTATATGTATGAGAGAGACACTCCTGGAAACCGAAATTTGCTGGTCAGAAGGTTGATGAATCTTCGGTATAAGGATGGCACAGAAGTCAGCGACTACATCAATGAGATGCAAGGTATATTAACTCAATTATCTAGTTTGAATATGCCTCTTGATGATGCTTGGCAAGCTTGTCTATTATTGAATACTTTACCAGAGTCTTGGGAACCTCTAGTCATTTCTTTGAATAATTCTGACAAGCAGCTGACTTTTGATATGGTTTCAAGTTGCCTTTTGAGTGAAGAAGTGAGAAGGAAAACACAACAGGTAACCTTCTCTAATTCATCTCAATCTTTGGTTTCTGAATTTACTTCTCGAGGAAGATCAAAGAGTAGGAATCCAAGTGGAAGAGATAAGAGTAGAGGAAGGTCTAAATCCAGAAACAAGACCTTCAAGTGCTTTTATTGTGATAAAGCCGGCCATAAGAAGCAGAACTGTTACAAATACAAGAAAGATCTAAGAAATGGTAAGGTGCTTGACAATAAGAGTGAAGATGATAAGACTGCCAATGTTGCAACAGAAGATATACTAATCATACTTGATGAAGGAAATGATTGTTTGACAACTAATGATGATATTAGTTGGGTGATTGATTCTGGCGCATCGTTTCATGCTACCCCATGTAAAGATTTCTTCAACACCTATGTGACAGCTGATCTAGGTGTGGTGAAGATGGGCAACAATGGGACTTCTAAAATTGTTGGTCATGGTGATGTGCATATTGTGACCGATTCTGGTTGCAAACTTGTTTTGAAAAATGTACGTCATATTCCTGATTTAAGATTGAATTTGATGTCAACAGGTGTGCTAGATGATGAGGGCTATGTTTCACAATTTTCATGTGGCTTATGGAAATTGGTGAAAGGTTCTCTAGTGGTTGCTAAAGGGAAGAAGTGTGGTGGTCTTTATAGGACTACATCTAGTCTTGTTCACGGGGAGGTTAATGTTACCTCTACTACTCTCACAGCTGATTTGTGGCATAGAAGGTTGGGACACATGAGTGAAAAGGGGCTAGAATTTTTGAAAAAGAAGAACTATCTTCCACAACTTGATCAGACAACACTAAGCTCTTGTGATCATTGTTTGGCTGGAAAACAACGTAGGGCTTCTTTTGTATCTACTAGCAAAAGGAAGACACAAATACTTGAACTTGTACATTCTGATGTATGTGGTCCAATGGAGATAAAGTCTTTTGGTGGAGCCTCTTATTTTGTCACTTTTATTGACGATGCTTCAAGGAAGGTATGGTGTTACTGTTTGAAGAATAAAAGTGATGTGTTTAATACTTTCAAATCATTTCATGTTCTTGTAGAGAGAGAAACAGGGAAGACTTTGAAATGTTTGAGAAGTGATAATGGAGGTGAGTATTGTTCTAATGAGTTTCAGGTTTATTGTGACAAACATGGCATTCGGCATGAGAAGATTGTTCCCTATACTCCACAATTGAATGGAGTGGCTGAGAGAATGAACAGAACAATTCAAGAAAGGGTTAGGTGTATGCTTTCTACAGCAAAATTACCTAAAGAATTTTGGGCTGAAGCTGTTTGTACTGCTTGTTATTTAATTAACAGGTCTCCTACACTTGCTTTAGATGGAGATGTTCCAGAAAAAGTTTGGACTGGTAGGGAGGTAAAATACACTCATTTAAGGGTGTTTGGTTGTAAAGCCTTTGTACATATGCCAAAGGAACTAAGGTCTAAGCTTGATGCTAAGACATTTGAATGCATATTTCTGGGTTATGGGGATAAAGAGTTTGGTTTCAGACTTTGGGATCCTAAGGAGAAGAAGATTGTTCGAAGCCGGGATGTGGTGTTTCGAGAGAATCAGTTTCTAGAGGACTTTGGGAATGAAACAACTACCCAAAGTGATACCCAGGATTATGTTGTGAAGGTTAAGACTTCATCTGCTCCTCCAAAGGTTGTAGAGGATATTGTTCAAGATGTAGCTGAACAGATTGATGAAGAAGTCAGAGATGACATTCCTATTTCTTTGCCTCGTGACGGTGAAGGTGAGGATAATGACATTTCTAATGATATAGTTCCTGATGTTGTTGATGAACAGGTACATGATGGTGATCAGGTTGTTGATCAAGGGGAGGCTGATGCTACTAGAACAAAATCTGGTAGAATTGTTAAGCCATCCACGAAGTATCCAAAGTCTACTTATGTGACTCTCACAGAAAGTGGTGAGCCTGAAGACTTCAGTGAAGCTCTTAGTCACAAAGAGAAAGACAAATGGGTAAGTGCCATGCGAGATGAATTAAAGTCATTGCATGAGAACAAGACGTATGAGCTTGTGAATCTTCCTAAGGGGAGAAAGGTCTTGAAGAACAAGTGGGTTTATCGGCTTAAGCATGAAGAAGGTAACTCACAACCAAGGTACAAGGCAAGACTTGTGGTGAAAGGTTTTGGGCAAAAGAAAGGTATTGACTTTGACGAAATTTTCTCACCTGTTGTAAAAATGTCTTCAATCCGTTGTGTGCTAGGTTTAGCTGCAAGTATGGATTTGGAGGTTGAACAGTTAGATGTGAAGACTGCATTTCTCCATGGTGATCTTAATGAATCAATATATATGGAACAACCTGAGGGTTTTGTGGATAAGGAAAAGAAACAGATGGTGTGTAGATTAAAGAAGAGCTTGTATGGTCTGAAGCAAGCTCCTAGACAGTGGTATAAGAAGTTTGACTCTTTTATGGATAGTCAAGGCTACAACAAAACTATTTCAGACAATTGTGTATTTATCAAGAAATTTGGGAAGAATGACTTTATCATTTTGCTTCTTTATGTTGATGATATGTTGATTATTGGACAGGACAAATCAAAAATTGCAGATTTGAAGGAAAAATTAGGCAAATCCTTTGCTATGACGGATTTGGGTCCTGCTAAGCAAATTCTTGGCATATCTATCCGGCGAGATAGAAAAGCTAAAAAAATTTGGTTATCTCAAGAAAAATACATTGAAAAAATTCTTGAGCGATTCAGCATGAAGGAAGCCAAGCCGGTTTCTATTCCACTAGGAGCTCAATTCAAATTGAAGAAGGGTGAGCTAAGTGAAGCAGAAGTAAATGAAATGAAGAATGTCCCTTATGCATCTGCTGTAGGGAGCCTTATGTATGCTATGGTTTGTACTAGACCAGACATAGCGTATGCTGTCAGGGGCAGTAAGTAGACATTTGTCTAATCCTGGTAGAGAACATTGGCAAGCAGTTAAGTGGATATTGAGATATTTGAGAGGTACTTCCAAGCTAGGTTTATGCTTTGGGGGAGGTAAGCCTATCTTATCATGTTATACTGATGCAGATATGGCTGGTGATCTTGACTCTAGGAGATCTACTTCTGGGGTTGTTGTTACTTTTGCAGGTGGTGCTGTTTCTTGGCAATCCAAATTGCAAAAGTGTGTTGCTCTATCCACAACTGAAGCTGAATTCATTGCAGTTACAGAAGCTTGCAAAGAAGTTCTATGGTTGAAAAGATTTTTGAATGAAATTGGGATAATTCAAGATAAGTATGAGGTACTTTGTGATAGTCAAAGTGCTATACATTTGAGTAAGAACTCTAGTTTTCATTCAAAGAGTAAACACATAGATGTTCGATATTATTGGGTAAGAGATGTGTTGGAGAAAAAGTTGTTAGAGTTGAACAAGGTTCACACTGACAAGAACATCTCAGATATGTTAACCAAGATTGTAACAAAGGACAAACATTTATTTTGTCGAAGTGGAGCTGGTATGGAAAATTTAGCTACCACTTATGTCTAGTTAGCTCATGGATTCGTGAAGGGGAGGATTTGTTGAGTTTCCCTCACCCATTCGCATTGAAAAAACTCAATTGCCAGTTTTTGGTTTTTCGGTTATCGCACTAATGGTTAGCATTTCATATACCGAAGTGTGATTTCGTCCTTTGCTATAGAAGTTTAATGAGTTGGCCTCTAGAATTCTACTCATATTCTTCTATATAAAGGAGAATTCTGATGTTAGAGCAGAACATCCTCTTGAGAGCTTTTGAGCACATTTGGCTCATACAGGGAGAGTTTGGAGAAGTTTTCATCATCTCAAGTTGAAGTAGGGGTCGTCATCCAGGGTGTGAGGTTGATCCAATTTTCTTTTGAGGTGTATGTTAGTTTTCTCAATTTCTCATATATTGTATTCTCAAGAATTGTATTTTCAGATCTTGTTATTGGTCTGATTTGGGTTAGGAGAGGTTTTTTTCGATACTTGATTGTAAGAGATTTCTTAATCAAAGTTGATCGAGTAGGTTGGTTTTCTTTTCTCTAAATTGGGAGGAAAGTTTCCATCCATTTTTTTGGTATCTCCTATTCATCTTATATTTGTTCTCATTTCATCTTGAGGGGAAATATTTTCTGGGTTGTTTCCGCTGAAGCGCTCTATTTCCCAACAACACTCGTGGGCAAATATCAAAGTTTCCAACTAAAGTCAAATAGAAAGCCCAGCAAAAGACTGACCGCTAGGACCAACATGAGGTGGTGGCTGCTGATGATGTAGAGGAATAATGTACTTCCCACACAACAAAATTTCCATATCATGCTCCCTCACCATATTGGCCTCCCTACACGGAGTAGTGGTAAGAGATGGAAACCAAAGCCCATAACATCTATTAGATGCAGTCTGAAGCATGGCATTGTAAATAAACAAACCCACATCAATAAGAACCCTAGTCATGATAGCATAAATGAGCATTGCTCTATCCCATGTAACATCGCTCACATGCAAGAAAGGAAATAATTGAGAGCAAACAAATTTGGACCAAGCTAAACTCTGAGCAGATAAACAAGAAAGAGGAAAATGCTTATAATACACACCATTCTTGGTCATAGTCCATTCCACTTCACCCTAGCATATCACATTAGTTATATCTAAGTGATCTAAATTGTTACACCCCATTTTGGCTCGGACACAGACTAAACTGTGATGTTTTAATTCAGAAACTACTCGTTGGACTACTGCCTCAGACTAACATTGCAGAAGAGGATCTCAACCCTCAATGAGGCCTAAGATGAGAAACCTTACAGGAACTACATGCGTTGTGTGCAAAATCATACTACAATAGAGTGGATCTTAACTTAAAGGCTCATACCATGAGCACTCCAAGCCATAAGGGATGCAACACCTCCCTATCACTAAGAGGGCGACTTAAAAAAAGCATAATGTTATGAATGCTTGATATCATGCACGAGTATTTTCTTACACTTTGTTTGATGTTTGAATTAGGTAACTTATTGCATGATGGAGAGCTTAATACATGCAGATACATTAGGGTCATGGTTATCTGTTCCACACACGTCGTGTAGCATACAACATGCACACAAATAGATAGTCTATAAGTGTAAAACCCTAGTTTCGGTTTAGGGTTTTACCTACTTGTAGGTTGCCTGTTGCGGCCACGTCTCGAGTCAGTTCGAGCGAGTTCCAGCCAAAACAATTTTAAGAATACAAGTGTAGGGCCCAGATGGTCATATGAGCATGTTATGGTAGTCAAGTATGCATGACTTACATATGATAGATATAGAAGAACACGAGTTATCAGTGCATACACGAGGTAAATAAATGATTTGTTTTTATGAGTTAGATAGGGTTTTAGGCCTAGATCTAAGCTGTTGTAATATTAAATATTTGTTTGGGATTTTCTAGGTATTTTATTTGCATGTAACATAGGAATTTCGAATAACTTGATTGTGCCCCTCTGGGCCCAACTTTATTAAGTACATACTTCGAGGCCCATTTAGCCTTCTTACACCGATTCCTACTTATAGAATTATTTTTAGGACTCGAGTCAGTTTGAACTTTAAACAGTCTCGATTTGAGCTTTCCGTCCATATGTATATTTCATATACCCATAAGCGGGCCCCAGTAGGCCACGAGATGTCAGATGTTTAGATCGTGCCACATGGCAAGATCTAAGCCGTCCACATCGGCCCTTGCTTCACCATGTTAATTTATAGAAACTTCTCACAATCTTGAGGAATTCCACCATTATTGTAGTCACCACTTTGGCTCGCCACCGGTGAGACCCTGACTCTCCTCTGGCCACTGGATCTGTACGGCCGTGACTACCTTGCGGTTGGCTATCAGTCCCTACCCATAGTCACTATCGTCGTTGCCACAATCATCGTTGGCGACCGAATTTTTATTACTGTTCATCACCCCTGCCGCCACCCTTTAATGCGGTTTTCCAGAGCCGGCAAGCCACCTCCAACCGATCCGACCACCCCGATAGCTTCCCCTCGCCGAGATATTCATTTTGAGACCACCCACGACCATCGCCATCACCGCGATGTCACCCCACCGGCGGTGATGCCGCCCTCTTTCCGATTATTTTCCAGCTAGCCAGTGGCTGGACTCCTCTGATCGTCACCCCTAGCACCTTTGCCTTGATGCACCCTGTCGATCGCGATTGACGGTGACCCGAGCCGCTCCGTCGTTGGCGGGCACCACATCCCCTCCCTCTTTGGCCCCTTTACCCGCCTGCCCGTGTTGAGTCTGCCTAGTCGTGCTTGCGTCCCCTTGGCGTGGCCGAGTCTACCTGCCTGTGCTCGAGTTCATGTCCATCATGTTTGCCTAGTTAACCCGGCCTATTTTATAGTTAACACAGACCGAGTTTGGTCCGATTTAGCTTAGTTTCATCCCGTTTTTGGTCGTTTCTCGACCGTTTTTGTAATTTTAGAACCCCTACATTAGTTGTGATGCACATTTACATGATTTAGCAATATTGGATGTTATGATTAATTTTGTTATTTATTGTTTTATTTATTTATTTATTTATTTATTCATTATTATTTATCTATTTTTATTTATAATTTTATCCTATATGATGAATGTTTACATGATTATTTGTAATTAATAATATTATATTTACTTTTGAATATTAGTCTTATTATCTTTACAAAATTGTATATATTTATTTATATATTTATATATTTATTTATTTGTTTGTTATGCGTATGTTATTATTTATTTGTATTTAATTATGTATTCTTTATTGTTTAACTATGATATTATTAATATTCATGATTAATGAGTATTAACTATTAATTAATTAATTAATTTATTGAATTATTATATATATTTATTTATATGTTTACTAACATTAGTATATGTTGATATTTACCGGTGTTTACCTGTATATTTATATAGCATTATTATATTATTATTTTATAATTAGAGTATTGTTCATGTTTATGAGTGTATTTTCTTATTTATTTATTATTATTATGTCTCAATTTTTGTGCCACATGTTTAGTTATAGGTTTGTTAGCACTATTTTCTTTATTATAATGTATTGATGATATAAACACACACCACGAGAATGCATCAGATAAAGATGTTAGTATTTTACTAAGTAATTTGTTCTGATATAGGTTTTAGAGTCTGAGCTTGTCGTAGATGTGTAGATATGCTTGGAGCTTGGACCACAGGTCCGTAGGACTTCTCTCTCTACTTGATTCCTTGCATATAGACTTTAATCGAGCTTTAGACGTAGGACGACATCAGTGGTGTTTTATCAGATCCCTCCGATGTTGGGCCATTTAGCTGTGTTTCATACACATGTTTAATAAAACTACACGGATGAGATCGCTTGTTAGTTTTCAAATTGAAACTCTAGAAATATATGATACAAGCCTGTTTCCTAAGCCTATTATATGAGTACGCGCATTTTTACAAATTTCACGAATAAGAGAGTGAGTGGTATGAAGATATGTATGAATAGTACTCCTTCAAACCCTGATGTAGTGTAGAGTATGAGGGTACTGCATAATATAGCACATTTCCGAAATTTGTAGCACTAAGTTAATTGTTCGTTTTGGCACTGAAGTACCGTGGCGGGTGAAATATGGAAGATGTGAGGGCATAAGTATTGTATGTATGAATATGAACATTAGCCATGCATGCGAGCCGACACTTGCTTAAGTATATTTGTTTATTGCCCAGTGTGAGACAGTCTTGAAGTTTCATAAGTTTTTGTTGGTAATAGAAAACCCATTTGCCAGATTGTATTAGTTATTTTTCGGACCAATAACACTCGTTATTGATATTTTTCATATAATATATGTAGGTCTTGTAAATCCTAAGTCGACTTTGGTGGAAGGGCAGATAAATGCTACACACACTTAAGCTCAGTGCTGTTATTTTGTTCTTACTCTTATTTATATTTGATGTGTTTTGACGCATATTTAACAATGTTTCATTCTCATGACACCAAGTGGGTTGTCCTGATCTATTTTATCGATCCAGTCTTACCGACCAACAACTTTAAACATGACTCGACTCGATCATAACATTTTTTGTTCGATTCTCAGGTGAACCAAAATCGGGGTGTTACAATTTGGTATTAGAGCCATGTCTTGGTCAATTGAGATGGTAGACTTTTGTTTTGAGCCAAGTGTGTGTAATTGTTGTTAGCCAAGCCAACAGGTATTTCCTTTGGTCTTTTCTTAGGATTTCAGATTGTGTGCTCAGTTAGACCTGAGCAGTGTATGTTTTAGTGTTAACGGGTTGAGAAGTTATGAGATGGATATGAGATTATGATTTCAGTAGATGCCAACATGGATCTCACTGGAATGTCATGATAAGCTTTGGGCACACCTTTCTTTTTACCGTGCCAGAGATTTGGACGATGTAAGAGTGTCCACATGCTCATTTAGTTGAGGGTGAGTTGGATGATGACCAGGAGTACCTAGAACTTTGGCAACCACATTGCAACATTTGCTCGTCTTTCACATGTCACCACATTAATCCTTCCTTGGGACATGCTGTACATTGTGAAGCGAAGTTATCAGAGATGACACATATAGGGAGTTGAAGTGTGGAGACACTGACAAGTTAGTTGGTGCATGAGTTGGACTACCATGTCCCTAGATAAATCCATTAGGCATAGTTTGAGGCCTACTTTGGAGAACTTTGACCTTCAGACAGATGCTTGTGGACGAAGGGTGTGGCTATGACTATGGAGTCACTGAAGTACTTATGGCACAGATGAGAGTTTGGATAAGTTACTTGAGATGGACCACTTCTAAGAGATAACAGTGGATGAGGATGAGTAGCGAGGTGGATCTATAGTGCCATGGACACTTTACTGACTCCCCCTCTTCCACTAGTGTATGTCTGTCTTAACAGTATTATTGGCCACTCTTCAATAGATAGAGGCATGAACACATTGAGAATGAGCAAGATTACCTTTGAACACAGATTTAGGTGGTTGACTGGATGTCACTCAATCTTCCAGGGCCAAATCATTGATTGAAATTGAGAACCAGTCAATGTTTATAGGAGCAATCACCCCAGATTTCAGAAGATATGTGTAGGCTCAGCATTGGATCACCATTGTATGTGTCACCACTATGATTCATACACCCTCCGGATCAGGCACACATGGTTGGATAGCCTAAGTCGAGTTGATAGCAATTACCTTTGATAATACAAACACATGGAGGAAAACTGACTGATGAGTGGATGAGACACGTGTCAAACCTCACTGAATTCCCATAAACTCGGAGGGAGATAGTGGTTCTTTGGGTTGTTTGAACCCCATCTGTTTAGAAGTGTGTGACAAGTATAGTATCGAGAAACACATGCCTATTGTTAGTTGATTGAAATAGAGCCACTAACGAGCCGTCTCTTAGTGTGAGATCCGTGAACTTAGTCTAATACCTACTGGGATAAGATCATGTTTATAAGTGGGAATGAATTATAGATCTTTAACTTGGTTAACTATTTTTAAATAAATGACTTAGCCCATTATGTTGCACTTCGGGCCGGGTCGTTAGAATTGGTATTAGAGCTGTGTTTCCCATGGAACCATGCAAATCAATCCTCACCTTATTGAAAGTCTAAGAGTCTATTGTCCCAAGGATATATTTCTTTTATATAAGCAGTGATCATTTTTTTATAAAATTAATTTTCATTATTTTTTATGGTAAGTAATTATGGGTGTATTACTTATGTGTCATGCTCGGTGCACGTGACATTTAACCAATGAACGTATATTAGACACCTTTACAATTGGAGGTGTTATCTAGGTAGTATGGGTGGTATGAGACACTTGTGGAATCTAGATGACAGTGTCATGGGACAGTCTGCCCCACTTTAGCTATGCATATGAGTGACAATGCTTAAATCAAGAAAAAAAATTGCACCGATGAATTATAGTTTGCTATGTGACAAGATATGAGTTTTCAGAAAGTAAAGACACCAATGAAGCATAGAGAGTCATTTAAAATGACTACTCAAATGCAATAGCGGATCAACGTTTGAAGTGTCATAAAAAAATTGGCTTTAAGAAAGAAGTGGAAATAAAATTGGCTTCAAAATAACTCACGTGATCAACCATCACAAAGTAGAAGTGGAAATAAAATTGTAAATTGTGATTTTTCTAAAATGAATTTTTTAAAGAAAATGTGAAGATATTTAAACTACCTTTTATAGAGCTACATACAAGTATACCAACTCATAATGGAAGAAATGCCTAAGATAGGATAAGAAAGAAGTTAGATGAATGAGTACTTTTCTCCTTATAACCTTATTTTATTTTTGTAAACAAAAATTTTTCAAGCTGGGGAGATTGTAAAATCTCAATATTTCTCCAGTGACCTATATTTTCCAGGATTAAAATTCCCAAGCTGAGGAGATTGTCAAACCTTGATTTTTCTCTTTATTATATTTTCGAGGAAAAAAATTCCCAAGCTGGGAAGATTGTAAAATCCCGAAAATAATTAGATTATTTTATTTAGGATTCTATAAATCTTAGAACGAATCATAAAATATTATTTAATTGAATTAATTCTTAAGAATCAATATTATAAATTATCAATTATTATCTTTCACGTACCGGTACGGTGATATTTATGTATGGTTTTAAATGAGTTTTATTTATTGAATTTTCGGGATTAGGAGTTGTGAGTCCAATTTGACACCCATACGCATTAACTCAATTGTTAATTTTTTTGATTTTTCGTTATCCCATAGATAGTTAATATAGTTATGTGTGATTATGTTCTTTTATATAAAATTTAATGTAGTAACTTCTTAAATTCCACACTTATTCTTATATAGAGAGGAGAATTCTATTGATGTCAAATAAAACGTCATCTTGATAGTTTGTGAGCACATTTGGCTCTAAAAGGGAAGGCTTTAGAGAAGTTTCATTCATATTAGGATCGTGTGCCATAGTTGCGGGTGCCCCATCATAATTCTAGGTTCGTATAATTACTCAAAATATTATTTATTCCTATTTGACAGCCTTAGTCGGTCTGAGCCCACATTCGATCACCATGTGCCAAGCACAACCAGGGTCAAATAATTGACTTAGTCCAACATGGAGCTGCACCTTTAAACCTCTTAAAAGATTAAATATCTGCCCCCATGCCGAAAGGGGTGACAAGGCGCAGTGGCACAAGACAACTCATTATGCACTTATGATATCGAGAGCGTGAGTCAATGGTAAATATCCGTAATTGCAAGCTATGGGCCAAAAGCGTATATGCACATACATGGGATTGTAACTAAATGGGATGGCCACTCCTTCCGGCATAGTAAGAGCCCGACATAGGCTCATAATCACTAAAAGGTTTAATTAATGATGTTGGAATATATTAACTTGTTTCTTGTAATTATATGACTTAGTGTTTTTATCACTAATGTAGAATTGCTTTCACAGGTGTAAGCATGGAAGGATGGGTAGAGTCGGGACAGCTGGAGGACTCTTTTATTGGACTTTTGATTTTTCTAATTTGTTATTATACTTCTAGATTGTTTGCATGGCAGTGGGATTTTGGTTTGGTTCATGGGGCTTATATTATTTTGAGCAATTGTTATATTAAATTTTTAGTCATGGGGTTATTTAAAATCTTAAAAATTAATAGAAAATTAATTTATGAGACACTTAGTTTCATGTAGTAACACACTTGGCTCGTGGCGCGGAACGGGCGGGTCGTTACAGCTGGTATTAGAGCAACATGGTTTCATGTTCGATAGTGGGCTGGATTAGGGATGTTGGCTAAGGTTGCTGGTCACGGGCTAGAGAATGATGTGTACTAAGGCTAGCAACAGGCTGAGTGTTGGAATTTTGGGGACAAAATTTCTTAGGGTGGGTGGATTGTGAGATCCCTCAACTTAGTCTTACATCTGGTACCAACTAGGACAAGATCCTGTTTATAAGTGGGAATAGACTATAGATCTTTAACTTGGTTAACCACTTTTAAAGAAATGACTTAAACCATTATGTTGCACTTTGGGCCAAGTCGTTACACTTAGACTCGTTGTTAATTGGCTATTCCATCTACTGGCCACCTATGGAGAAGACCCAGTATTTTATATAGAGTTTCATTACCCCATTGTGATTTAGAGTGAGACCCTCATTACATACCTAGTAGGATTTTCTCAATTTAGGGTACTCTCCCAGCACCCCCGATGTCTGACTATGCGAGGATGAGACACTTAATAGTTAAAGTCATAGAGCAGTGTGACCAGTTTTCATTAGAGATCCTTTCACTTGTCATGTGACCAGAGATGTCAGACAAAGTTGAGCCTCTACCCGAGTATTTTCACACTCACCCTTCTAGATGTATTACTCCTACTATCTAGTTTTCAGATGGTTGAGATGACTAGACATTAACTAGTGCACATGCCATAGACCAGATGCATACTCCACAATTCTATGCAAAGTATGTTTTCATATTCCTTGAGACATGTTGTATATGTACAGGTATTGTTGCCATCATTCCATCATAGAGAGTCCCTTCAGCAGAAGTTAGTGGTTGTATAGATAGTTGCGAGAGTCATAACATGCAGTAGAGTCATAACAGTTGTCCTTGTTCCATTATGGAATAGAGTGAGATAATTGATTTAGGACCAAGTTAGCTAGGACCTGGTGAGCAATCTAAATCCTCTTACAAAGACTCCTGAGTGTTTGACATAGACTGGCGACATTGAGCCATACAACTCATTAGCATTTACTTTGTTTGGTACTAGAGTCCACCATATGCTAGCAGGACTCATAGGACATCCTAGTATAGCCACTGGATCTATAGCATAGTGCACTGAGGGTACACATAGTTGGCCTATCGCATTGATGAGGATCAGGGAGACATGGATGTTAGGCCGCATACCTCGCACCAATACAATTTTTCATGATGTAGTTCAGACTAGTACCCTGCAGTACTCTAAAGTACTTGCTCCACTACCCAGTAGACCCTTAGGGGTGAGCTTAGATTTTTCCCGCCGAGGTCATTGCATTTTAGTCTCCATAGTTTGCAGTGACCTTAGGAACTAGTCTAGTGAGATAACTCGAGCATGCATGGTCAGTCCAGTGAGACGACTTGAGCATGCATGGTTAGTCCAGTGAGATGATTTGAGCATGTATGGTCAGTCCAGTCAGATGATTCCAACATTTATGACATATTTCGCTAGATGATTCGATCATGTGTGGTCCTATCCAGCTAGATTATTAAGGAGCTAGCATGCTTCGTTTGTGTTCAGAGTTCGAGCTTTATGTTGGTTTGTTTGGTTGTGTGCAACTAGCTTTCAAGGGAAAGCTACTAGTCGCCGATGAGATGACATCTTTTGTTGAGTCCTTTGATCGCAATTGATGTGAGATATTCCGAGGACGAAATTTTTATAAGGAGGAGAGGTTATAAAACCCCAGTTTCGGCTTAGGGTTTTACCCGCTTATAGGTTGCCTGGTTTGGGCAAGTCTCAAGTCTGTTTGAGCAAGTTCAAACCAAACCAATTTTAAGAATATCAGTATGGGGCCCAGATGGCCATATGAGCATGTTTTGGTCATTGAGTATGCTCGACATGCATATGATAGATACAACAGAACACGATTTATTCTTGTATACACGAGGTATACAAATGATTTTTTTATGAGTTAGCTAGGGTTTTAGGCCTAGATATAGGCCATTGCAACGTTTAGTATTAGTTTGGGAATTTTTGGGTATTTTCATTTGCATGTAGCATAGGAATTTCAAATCATCGGATTGTGCCCCTGTGGGCCCAACTTGATTGAGTTCAGGGTTTGAGGCCCATTTAGCTTAATTACCTCGATCCGAGCTTTTCATCTATATGTATACTGCATATACCCATTGGAGGGCCCCACTAGGCAACAAGTTATCGGACCTTCACATTATGCCACATGGCAAGATCTAAGCTGTCCACGTCAGCCCTCACTTCACCATGTTGATTTACAGAAACTTCCCACGATCTTGAGGATTTCCACCATTATTGCAGCCACCACTTTGGCTTACTGCCGGCAAGACCCCAGTGCTCCTGCAACAACCGGATTTGTATGGCCGTGACCACCTAGCGACCAAATATCAGTCACTATCCACTCTCACCATCAGCATTGCCACAGTCGCCATTGGCAGACTGGGTTTTATCACTGTTCACAACGCCACTGCCACCCTTTTGTTCAATTTTCCGGTGCTGGTGAGCCACCTCTGGCTGATCCAACAACCACGATAGCTTCCCCTTTCCGAGATTTCATTTTGAAACCACCCACCACCACTGCCATAGCCGCGATCGCCGCTGGCGACGTCACCACACCTGGCGGCGATACTACCCTCTTTCCGGCTCGTTTTCCATCGTTTGTCGACCGTTTTTAGTAATTCGAGAACCCATACATTAGATGTGATGCATATTCATATGATTTAGCATGAGTGGATGTTATGATTATTTTTCTTTATTTATTGTTTTTTTATTTACTCATTATTATTTATTTATTTTTATTTATATGTTTATTTGATATGATGAATGTTTACATGATTATTTGTTATTAATAATATTTTATTTACTTATTAATATTAATCTTATTATCTTTACTAAATTGTATATATATATATATATATATATATTTGTTTTGTTTATGTGTATTTTATTATTTATTTGTATTTAATTATTATTCTTATATTGTTTGACTATAATATTATGATATTTATGATTAATAAATATTAACTATTTATTTATTTATTTATTGAATTATTATATATATATATATTTATTTTTATGTTTACTAACACTGGTATATGTTGTATTGCTCGTGTTTACTTGTATATTTATATAGTGTAATTATAGTATTATTTTATGATTAGAGCATTGTTCATGTTTATGTATTTATTATTTATCTAATTATCTATAAGTGCATTTTAATGTTTATTTATTATTTATTATTATTATGTCTCAATTTTCATTCCACATGTTTAGTTATAGGTTTGTTAGCGTTGTTTTCTTTATTATGATGTATTGATGATATGAGCACATTATGTGCATGTATCATATAGAGATGTTAGTATTTACGTAGTAGTGGGTTCCGATGTAGGTTTCAGAGTTTGAGCTCGTCGTAGATGTATAGATACGCTTGGAGCTTGGACCATAGGTCCGTAGGACTCTCCTTCTCTGCTTGACTCCTTGCGTGTAGTGTTTTATCATGTTTTAGACGTAGGACGACAACGACAGTGTTTTATCGGTCCCTCCAATGTCAGGTCATTTAGTCGTGTTTCTACACATGTTTAATAAAACTATAAGGATGAGATTTGTTATATGTTTTCGAACTGAAACTATAGAAATATATGATACAATCCTCTTTCCTAAGCCAATACTATGAGTACACGCATGTTTACGATTTCACGAATAAGAAAGTGAGTGGTATGGAGATATGTAAACCATGCCAAAAGAAGTCTCAACCAACACTTAAGCTTATTGAAAACATACTTACCCCAATTAGGGGATCATATTACATTTGAACTACATTCCCCAAGGTACATTATCACAACAACTCATAAGCAAAGTCAACACGACAATCGATACCCCTGCCATAAGCCGTTTGATCCTTCCGCCATTGCTAGCCAATGCTAAAGGAAATTTACCTACATTTATATAGGAAAACTATAAGTAATCAAACAAGTTTGGTTACCAGTCTGTAAGTAACTACTGAATATCAATATTGGAAGATGGGTATCTTAACACCCATGAGAAAGTTGGAACTTCTAGAGTACACTATAAGCATAGGCCGAGGTGGCCATACATCATAATTAAGATTCATGCCAGACAATCCAACAACATATTGTAAGTATACTTACACCATCACATCTTCTGTATAGTGCCTACCGTGGTACTCAAATAGATGGGAAAAGGGTTAAGTTAGTGCCATAATTTCTAGAAACACGCTTCATTACCTAGTACCCTACTTACATTTCACTACTTGAGGGTAAAAAAGAGTATTATTAATGCAATTATTACATGTCCATACATCTCTCTCTCTCTTGTTGATAAAATAATAAATTGTCATAGTATTCATATACTAAGCTTGGGTAGGGGCTTATATTATATGCTATCAGGATCTCCAGTTTGAAAACTATCAATCGATCTCTTCCTTGAAGTTTTGTAAACTGTAGAAAACTCAGCTAAATGGCCTGACATCGGTGGGATCCGATAAAATGCTATTGATGCCGTCTTTTAAATTCGGTGAAATCCTCACTCAGGGAGTCAAGTAGAAGATGAAGTAGAAGAGTCCTACAAACCTTGATGAGTAGAGCTCCTTGTCCTGCCTTAGCGAGGTCAGCCCATGTATCCTAACAATAACATGAAACCCTAATCACACATTGACCAAGAGGCAAGCAAAATAAGGTGACACCTACACACATGCACAAACACACTCATAGGCTTAATTAACTTACTTATCTTACTTAATTATACGTTATTCACCATTAGGTAACTTAATTAGGGTTTAGGGATTTCTGGTACAATTAGTGGATAAATCACACTTAGGCTTAACCTTACTTAATCAAATAGGCTTGGCTAGACAATTTTTCAGATGGGCCAAATGGATTCCAAATAGGCTGAAATTTGGAACAATGAGCCCTGACACTCTAAGAGTACGACTCAAAAATTGCCACGTACTGATGTAGAACGTGGAATTTTCACTCTTGGGTTTGGAGATACCATGTAGAACGTGGAATTTTTGCCCGACGGTTTTAGTTTCTATTCGGTTGTGACTCGCATCGAGTTGCATGTCTGCCCCTTTTGCCGCATGCTTATATATGGTATGTATGTGCGAGCCATTACCTTGGTCTCGCTGGGTGCTTGGCACCGCCCAACTAGATACTATGCCATCTCGGCTCTTGTTTTCATTTTCCTTCCGAGTTGAGTCTAGTTAGATTTAGGACCGTGTATATTGCAAGTCTAGGGTGCTCATGATGTGATTCTTGAGGTCATCTCGATTCCCTTAACATGGAAATCCTTAGTGTGTGCAACCTACACAGAGTGCAAGGGTGCACTTGGGCATCAAACTTTAGCATTAGGGTTTTGGTTAAGGGTGCAGGTGTTGGCATAGAACCGTTGTGCTCAAATTTGAATTTCCCTCCCTTTGCAACCAGCACAAAGGCATTGCATCAGGGCCCTTGCTCCCCATAGTTGATCAAACTTGTGTGCGGTTCAGTTCAACATGTCACATGCCCGGTTTTTTTGGCTTTCCATAGCCGAGCTTGGCAGAGCACAATGCCTTTTCACGGGCCCAGTTTTCAACCTATAAATAATAGCCTATTTTGAAGATTTTCACTCCCTTGCCTTTTCTTCCTCTGACTTCCCCTTGTCCCCCTTGCGTTCCTCCTTCATCTAGAACCCTTTACAGACCTTCCTAGGCCTTTCCAAGCCTGTACAAGCCTTTCCAGTTGAAGGTCTTTGGGTGGGATGCCTCAAGTGACCTCCCCTAGGAACTAGTTGAGGTAAAGGTCTTACCTTTTCCCCTTTTGCTGCGTTTCTATGCATATGTGGCTGCTGTTATATTAATTTTTAATTTCTCTGGTATTTTATTCATGTAGATATCTATCTTAGAAGCATTGAAAACTTGTTTTCATCGCATGTCCAAATGTATAAATATAGGTTTGAATTTTTTACTGTTGCATGGTCACTGTTTTGCATTGTTTCTCCATAAAACGCATCTCATGCTTCAGATCGTATCTTTGCATGATCTTAGTCTTTTTATGTTCCTAAGGAGTCAATCTACAAGTTTGTCAAAGTTCGTCTTTATTAGCATGTATGAGCATCTATGGGAGCCAATAGTGGAGAAAGGTGGTAGCTTTACTATTTCTAGTAACCTACCCGCTTCTTTCCTCGAATTTCCACCCTATTTTAGGTTATATTCGGATGCAATATTTTGCATGTTTGTAGGAAGTTAGATGGTTTGTGTTAAATCACCATGCTAAAATGACCTCATTAAGAGCTTGTACAAAACCTCCAAAGTATGTTGTGTGTATGATGTGTTGTTGATGTGCTATGCCATACTATGAGATTGTGATCCTCAGTGAGCTAATTAAAAGTGATTAATAAAACTTGTAAAACTTATGGTTGGACTCATCAATTATCCAATGATAACTTGTAAGTTTTTGCATTAATTGAAAACCATTTAGATGGTTACTTTAATTGATTTTCCGGAGATTGAAAGAGCATAGAGTGAAACACCAGCTCTATAACTCTGGATGTAAAATCCAAGACCTTAGTCAAATGGTGAAGAAATTTCATGAAATATTTTCCCCACTTTAGGTTTTGTCCCAGTAACACCATATTAAAATTTGGGAGCCTTTGGCTTAGTAGACCTGACATTAGGATTTTTCCAAACCCAATTGGTCCATCTAGCTTCAAAAATAGCCTGACCAATACCTTCCACTTATGAGCCCACTTAGGCCAAAAGACTTTGAGCATAGACCTGAAATTTTACAGCCCTCAACTACACTGTGTTGGTTAACTATGACCATTAACCCAGGCCCATTTAAAGTATCTAAGGCAATGAAAGATATTTGGTAAAATTAGTGTGTGGCCAGGAACACTGCTCCCAACACCTTAACCAGACTTTAATCGGCCTTGTTTACCATGTTGGATCATGGTTAGCACTTAGTAAAATTTTCACCCAACCCTTATAGTGTCAGAGTTCACTGGTCCAAATTTTAACCAATGTGGAAATTGTTTGGCCCGCCCGAAAAATCATTCGATTAAGTTTGTTTGATTAAACATTAAGTATGAAACTTTTCACTAAGGGTACTTACAACACTAAACCCTAATTAAGTTACCTAATGAGGATAAACATGTACTTAAGTAAGTAATTAAGTGTCTCATGTATTGGGCATGTGTTGAGGCCTTGCCTCGATGAGCATGCCAATGTGATCTGAGTCTCATTCTGTTCCATCTCTGTGCTAGGATATGCGTGATAGTGCATAGATAAAGCTATATTTTAATAGTTTTCATACATCATTTAAATTCCCTAGCACTGTTTTCCCTAACATTTTAGTAGAAAATTTAAAAATTTAGAAATAATTATAGAATATTGGAAATATGAGTAATTTTGCAATCGATTCCAAGAATAAAGCTCTTTTTGGACGGAACCTCGATAAAGTTAGTGTATGCTTGTAAGATGATTCACACCGTTCCTTCATCAAATTAGGATGGGCCACTTTTGAATATATCCTAGTATGGTCAAACTTATACAAGATCACCTATGCACATCTCTACACATGCTCTTGACCAGTCCTGCCAGCCTACACATATCTACACTTGTTCCCCACTATTGGACAGATCTACCTAATTCACCTAAGCCCCCACTTTGAAGCCAATAGATGGACACCTTGATGATTAAGAAAGGAACACATCTACATAATGTCAATGATTAAAGGGGAACAACTCATGTGCATTAGGAAGGAAGGGAGTTGCAAGGAGTTCACCAACATTGAGATCGACAAATTACTGCAATTGGGACAATTTGAATTTCATGGAACAACTTCACTAACTGTACAAGTCATTGAAGAGACAAAGAGGGAACATGGGAATGAAGCTATAGAACACATTCTAAACAATAATGATTAGTTCAACACATTACAAAATATTTTGCATGGAATATCATTTAGATAGACACTTGGGAAAGATAAATTATCAATTCTTCAGATTTCTGCCTTGCTTTGTTATGTATGATTTTTTCCAACTCTTCCCGCTTGCTTAATATTTCTGAATGTTTGAAGAGTTTTTTTACATCTGTTATTTTGTATTCGTATTAAGCTGATCAGTGATCCAAATTCAAATGGCACGACTACGACTATATATATATCAGACCTGGACTTCCACTTATAATCGAATCAAAGTAAGATTGTAGCTTGCTCATAAATAATCTAATTTGTAGTCTCAAACTTTGAGAACTAATTTTAAATATTTTCTACTAATATAAGTAATTTGTTGGCTACCATATTCCCATAAGCACAGTAGGAAGTCTTTTTTTACATTCATTGTCATATGATGAAAAGCTGAAAATTATTTTGGCTATTGGCATATTATTGGAGTTCTAAAAAAGGAGAACAAAGCAAATATCCGAGAGAGCAGGGAACGAGAACATACAGTTGGTTTTTTCCAGAAATATTTGGGGAGATTTATGTTAAAAAAACACCTCCACTTAAGAGGTATACGAATTTGATATCTATTATATGACCTGTTTTCCGCTCTCCGGTGCATATATTTTCTCTATCTTTTGTCAAGCATGTTGTATATGCCTGTGTGTATGTATGCGCTTTACTAATGTGGAAATTGAATTCATGGTGAGCTAGAGCAAAGGAGTTCAAAGAAATAGTGCTTGACGTACTAAACTGCACAAAGGGAGCACGTACATACTAAGAAGAACGTGTTTAACACTTGCACTAATGGTTCTTCTATATATGGCCGTTACCCACTTGTGCCATGAGTCAGAGACGTATTGGGTTCAATGCTTCTTTTCAAAAGATACTACTATGCCCTAAACAATGCTAGACTTGATGCATCAAGTGGATAATACATGTCCAGAACATGAGATATCTCCTGGTTGCATATTTATGTAGCCAAAAGTGTAAAGATAACTCGTCCTTTGCTAAGGTAATTAACATATAAGGATATCATTTAGCAATGTTGAATTGAAGATGTGGTCTTTGAAGAAGTTTACCATGTTTTATTGACTAATTTTAACCAAAATTGACACCATGAAACAAATTTTGTTTCATACTTTGTGACTTTTAATTCTTAATTGCAACATGTTTTCTTGTATGAATTTAATTTTTCGAAACAGAGTTGTTCGGCAAGAAGTTGCATCTTGCAATTTCTAGGAGCTTTTTATATAATTGAGTGAGTGTTGTGGATTACAAAGGGTTTGAGTTGTTTTAGAAAAAAATGTTTAATCCACTAATATCTTGCATGTACCATGGAGTAAACGACAAGTAAATATATTATGTTTTTGCATGCACATTCGAGAAAATGACAAGTAAATATATTATATTTTTTGAAAAGGCATAACCCATGCATTGCAAATTATGCTCGATGGAATTTTAATTTTAATTTAAAAAACAATTTATAATGCATCTTACTTGGGAGAGATGTTGTAAAATGAACTTGTGTGCTAGACCACTAGCAACTTATGGTCAATTTACAGAGTGACAATAGTGTAGTTAGTACAATTCATCATTAGCTATTTCATCCACGAGTCTTATAGGTCAGTCACACTCATTTTTAGTGTCATTATGCCTTTGTATATCATCTTTAGGTTAATAGAATATTAATAAGTTCCGAGAATTTTATAAGAATTGTAGAGTTCACATGCATGGTTTTATTCAGTTTTCCTTCATTATAAAACTACTCTAGCATTATTATGATATCACTATGATTTTTTTTATAATTATAACATGGTTTTGTAATTAAAAGTTTTCATATCAAATTTGTTAACACAAGTTTTATTGATATTCATAGGCGACACACTTCATCTAAATGGTATCTGTGCATATTCATCAACATTTGGATATATAATAATATAATAAATATTTTTTTATTGATGTTATGTCATTGTACTTTTTCATACAAAATAACCTATTGTAATTTAGACAATTAATCGCCCTATTTTTTAATAAATTTGGGTGAAAATTTTTTAAAGTAAACGAGATGTAAATTTCTTGTAGAAAAACATGTTTCATATAATTTCCGAGCCATGCTGATGTTATTTGCCCTATCAATATGGAAATGTGATTCTATTAGGAATTCAATCAACAAATAGCATGTATGTGTCTATGTATGTAAAACCCGCGATTCGAATCAGTGTTTTATATTTAGAACCGGTCGGTTCGACCATTATTTTCGATTCGAGTCAGTTTCAGAACATGTTTATTGAGCCGACGCCAGTCGCAGTGTATGAGCTATGAGGGTCATGCGTACCCAAGTATATGATGATAACGTCATGAACACAGCAGAATAGAATGAGTTATCAGAATATATAAGAGTATGCAGTTACTTTTTATTATTATATATAGTGGATCGTAGAACTAGTTTTAGGCTGTTTTTCGTGTTAGGACGCGTTGTGGGCATTTTGGGTGGGTTGATAGTTCTAGAGCATATCATTTTGATGTTTTAGTGTTTGTTTGATTTTGTGGGATTTTTCCCAATTTTTTTTGGAATTTACGGCGATTAATTATTATTCTTGACTCGAGCCGGAGACGAGTCAAGTAATATTTACGAAACTGCCACCCAGCTATTTCATCCGCGCCTTCTTTTCTCCCCCAAACCCTTGCCCGACGCCGCCCTTGTGCGCGTCGCCGCCGCTGCTGCCGGCGCCACCCGGTCGTCGATGGTCGCCGCCTAGCCCGGCGACGACGTTGCCGTGCCGCCCCGACCAGGTCCCGCCCCCATCGGACTGCCGCGACGCGAGGAAGCCACGCCGCGACGCCACTCCCGCACCCGTGTTGCGTTTCCGTTGCCGATTCCACAGCCGGCGAGCAGCGCCGACGCGATCGGTCGGTCGCCTCAGCACCCTTAGCCTTCCAGCGACCTTCCCCGACCGGAACGGAGGCCATCGCCGCCGTGGCCGGCCGGATCTAGCCACCATCACTGCCGACTCTGTTTTATGCATTTTTCGGCGAGCCGCCACCTCCGTTGGCCGCGTCGACCTTGTAGATGAGTCGGGCTTGCCGAGCCAGTTCCGAGGGTACCTAACATGACCACTTTCTGGCCAGTAGACGCCGCCGACGATTGTCGCCGGAAAACCATCGGAAGCGGCCGGAAAACCGCCAGAAGCTGTCGGAAAACTGGAATTTCTGGAATTCGCCGGAATTCACTGGATCTTCCGCAGGGCTCACCCAGTCGAGCCCGATCGAGCTTCGGACGCCGATGAGCGCCGAATTTGAGCTCCGAGACACGCAACAGAACCCTAGCCGTCGCCGATTGCCGACTATGTGAGGTATAATTACTTCTAAATTTATAATTTAAACTTGATGATTGTTAGCATAGCATGCTAGGGCTAGTTTATTGATGTGATTAATGGTTAATTATGAATGAAATGATGATTGCATGATGTAATTAATTAAGAATGAATAGTATGTGATTTAATGAGGTAGATCTAGTCTGAGCATGATAAGTGACCACTACGTAACTTAGAAAAACACAGTAAAATCGGTATGAATAGGATTAGTTATAATTATTTTCATACGTATGATTATTTGATTGTTGATTGTGATTCATTGATTTTGATGCATCATGTAGTTAGTGGGCGTTAGTATTTAGTTTTGATGTGTATGTACGGAGTAGGAGCACGCCGCCTAGGCGCGATGACACGCTTGGAGCTTCTACCAGGTCCGTTTAGGACTCATCTGTTTTACTCTTTTCTATTGTAAGTTTGTTTTAATGCATACAGGATGAGTTAAGTGGCGCTTTATCGGATCCCACTTAACTCGGGCCATTTAACCGAATAGTTTTCCGGATTAATAACCCCTCGAGGATGAGATCCCTCGAGGATGATTTCGAAAACAAGATCCACCACAAGTTGCCTTCGGGCCTATTATATAACTCCCTACCCAAGCCTCTATATATATATATATATAGTTTTTGTGTTTCTGTGAGACGAGAGATGGAGAAATCAACTGCACGTACCATGCAGAGGATGCCGTGACAGTCGTAGCAGGTTCTGGATTAGTGCCAGCGGACTGTTCCATTCCCGAGGGATCCTGACAACTTCGCGTTTGAGTTCCTCACACTCGGAGAACGTGGAGGTTTACGGGTACTGTTTAGCACAGCGCATGTCCGGACTTCTGGTTCAAAGGGTACTAAAGGCGACTGCCTGAGAGTACTCGGCCTTCGTGCTCAAGGCCAGGAGAAATATGGAGGTAAGGAGAGGGCTTAGGATAAAGTTTCATGAGAAGTACTGAAAAAGAAGTGTCGAGAGCGGCACAGTACCAGCAGCAGATCAGTAAGTTCGGGATGCTACCGGGTCTGTAGCCCAGTGGCTCCTCAGTAGAGCCCTTCAGAGTGTTCACGTGGAGTATATGATGTTTTCTTTCATATGAGAGTTTGCTCCCATAGCCAGCTTGTTATAGTTATTTTATTTTCCGGACCAGTAACACTTGTTATTGACGTGTTTTTATACTACATGTAGGTAATAATCACGAGTTGGAGGAGCCAGGTTGGACGGAGGAGCAATGAGGTCTTGTACATACACACATGTTAGATTTCTGAATGTTTAGTATCGTGTTATTATGTTATTATATTGTGAATGACATGTTCAAATGCATGAGACATGATTGAATGTGAACATGATCAGAGATGCGCAGCGGAAGCGTGGTGGGTTGAAACCCCAGCTTCAGAATGAATTCATAAGATGTTAGATTTTGTGTGAATGAAATTATGGATGCATGTGTATACATTCATATATATATATATATATATATATATATATTATTTTGACAGGGTGGGCCCATAATTGCACTTTTAGGGAAGACCCTGTCTGTTTTATTTCAAAATTTTTATCATAATTGTAATGATGTGAAATGTAGGTTGCTTGTCATCCATGTAGTATCATGTTAGGGTTTTATGCATTTATCCATGCATGACAAGTCGTATCTACATCTTAAGACGTCGAGATTAGATCCGCACGAGTTAGCCGACCTAACCGGGGCCTGTAACATGCCGGTTCGGTTCACAAACGTGAACTGGATTTGGGGTGTTACAATGTATGTATGTGTGTGTGTATATATATATATATCTATATTATGAAACCCAGTTTTGGGTAAGGGTATTACTCGCTTGTAGTTTGCCCAATTTGGGTAAGTCTTGAGTCGGTTCGAACGAGCTCGAGCTAGACTAGTTTTTAGACCATGAATATAGGGCCTAGATGACTGAGCATGTTATGGTGGCTGAGTATTCCCGACATACAAATTATAATTTCAGTTAGGTTATAATAGAACATGAGTCATTAGTGTATATTCGAGCATAATAATGAATTTTATGAGTTTGCTAGGGTTTTAGGCCTAGATCTATATCGTTATGGGGTTTTGTATTTGTTTAAGATTTTGAGCATATCTCATTCACATGCATCTTAAGGATTTCGAATCAGTAGATTGTGCTCCCTGTGGGCCCATCTTATTTTGAGTCCTAGGTTTTCACCTGATTCATTTAAGATTTTAGGCCCATTTAGCCTTTTTGCCTCGATTTTAGCCTATAGAGTAACTTTTACGACTCGAGTTAGTTTTGACTTCAAACCGTCTAGATCCGAGCTTTCTATATATATATATATATTGCATAAAATAAACCCATAGATGGTCCTCACTAGGCCACGAGTTATCGGACATTTAGATCGTGCTACATGACAAGATCAGAGCCGTCCAAATCAGCCCTAGCTTTCTCCCGTCGATTTCAAAAGATTTTCTCGCATTTTAGATGATTTCCACCCTAACACCGCTGCCATTTTTGCTTGCCACCAATGAGTCTCCAACTCACTCCCAGCCACCGGACCGACACCCCCACGATCGCCTCGTGACATGCATTCTATCCATACCTCTCATTATCACTGGCGTAGTAGCAGTCGTCGCTGGCAAAAGTGTTTTTGCAGTCAGTTTCCACCACCACCACCACCCATTCGAGCCATTTTTGCCATCGGCAAGCTACCTCTGGCCGATCCAACACATAGATAGCTTCCCTTCACCGAGACCTTCATTTTGAGACCACCGATGATCACTGTTGTGGCTGCGAATGGTGCCGACGAAGCCGCTACACCCGATGGCGATTTCGCCCTTTCCAGCCATTTCTCGGCCAGCTAGCAGCCAGACTCCACTTATTGGCATCGCCACCATGTTCCTCGTCATATAGGCCACTGATCCCGACTGGGGACGACCCCACCAGTGCCGCCGTTGTCATTTTTACAACGGGCATTGCCTGCCCCATCGGACCCATATACTCTCGTTCGCGTCTGCCTACCCGACCTTGTTCACTTGCTCAATAGTTCCATGGTCATGCCTGAGCCCGTGTTTGTGTCCAGTCCGGCCCAACACTGTTGCTTGACTCAGCTCAGTCGACTCACCCAGGTTGACTCAATTCACCATTTTTAGCACACTTTCAGCTGTTTTCGGTAATTCAAGAACTCCTACATTAATTTAGATGCATATTCACATTATTTAACATATTTGGATGTAATAAGTATATTTATTTATTTACTTATTTATTTTTATTTATATGTTGATCGTATACGATGAATATTTACATGATTATCTGTTATTATTGATTTTATATTTAATTGTTAATATTAATCTTATTTAAGTTTATTAAATTATATATTTATTTATTTATTTATCTATTTGTTCGTTGCATGTATGTTATTATTTATTTGTATTTAATTATGTATTTAGTATTGGGTAACAATGATAGTATTATTATTCATGATTAACTGATTTAACCAATTATTTAATTATTAATTTATCAAATTATTTAGTATTTATTTATTTATTTATTTATTTATATGTTTATTAATACGAGTATATGTGATATTTACTTGTGTTTAGCCATGTACTTATATAATACAATGATATTATTATTTTATGATTAGAGTATTATTAATGTCATGTATTTATTATTTTTCTATTTATTCACGAGTGTATTTATTTATTTATTGTTTGATTATTAATTATTTTATTATTATGTCTTGATTTACGTCCTATATGTTTAGTTGTAGGTTTTTTGCACTGACTTATTTATTAGGATGTAAATGAAAGATTACAAGATCTACCAAAATTTGCCTTCAGGCCTATTATATAAATCCTTTCTTAGGCCTATATATAATTTTCTTAATTTTTTCAGTGAAATGTGAGATAGGGAAAACCGACAACCACACTTGGAGAGAGAGTGCCTGTTAGTTACAGCGGACTCTAGATTTTGTAAGCATCTATTCTATTCCCGAGGGATCTTAATAACTTCACCTTTGAGTTCCTCAAATGGAGAAGTATGGAGGATTATGGGTACTGCAATGCAACATATGTCTAGACTTGTACTTTCAAAAGGTACTGAAGGTGCATGCCTGAGAGCATTTGGCCTCTGTGCTCAGGGCTATGAGTAATACGGAGGATGTAAAGGGCTAAAGGAAAATGAAAAGCAACTGATGTTCCCGCGTGAGTTCATTCTAAGATTAGAATTTGTCTCCCAACTCATTCTGAGATTAGGTGGTCTCCCAGCTCATTCTGAGATTAGTCATTGTCTCTCAATTTATTTTGAGATTAGAATTTGTCTCCCAGCTCATTCTGAGATTAGTCATTGTCACCCAGTTCATTTTGAGATAAGAAATTTGTCATCCAGCTCATTTTGAGATTAGGTGGTCTCCCAGCTCATTCTGAGATTAGAATTTGTCTCCCAACTCATTCTGAGATTAGGTGGTCTCCCAGGTCATTCTAAGATTAGTCATTGTCTCCCAGTTCATTCTAAGATTAAAAATCATCTCCCAGCTCATTCAGACATTAGTGCCGACAAAGGCTACCAGTTTGGGAAAATACAACATTTCAAATAACTATACCAGTTTGGGAAAATACAACATTTCAATTAATTATACCACTTTGGGAAAAAATATAACATTTCAAATAATTATACGGACAATACAACATTTCAAATAATTATACAGACACACATAGTAACCTTAAAGGTGCGGCCCCGTGTCGGACTGAGTTAATTCCTTGACCCCGATTGCGTTACAACGTATGGTGGTCGAATCTGGGCTCAGGCTGACCAGGGCTACCAACAAGGGAAAGTATAACGTTCTAAATGATTATACAGACCTGGATATTTCAAACTCGCAGCTACGACCAACGATCCTAATTTGAACGAAAACATAAAATTATACATAAGTATAATTTTATTCGAGTAGGAATGCATGCAGCTAAATATCTAATATATATATCATTTTCAAAAATATTAAATATTAAATTGCCAACAAATCTAGTGAGATAATTAATTATTCATGTGACATAATTATTTAAGTCCTACTTTACATTTTAAATTAATTATCTAAATCATAATTAATACTTAACAAATAATAAAGTAATTATTAATTTATAAATAAGTATTTAATTATTATTATTAGTATATTTTCTTTTAAGATAATAAATTTTTGTACAATAATTAATTAGTTTAGTAACATTACCAATAACCCATTAAAATGATTATTTTTAAAGATTTATTACGAGTTTGTATTATTTTTTAACTCGAGTCGGTATCGAGTCAACCTATATTTACAAAACGGTCACCCTTCTTCTTCTTCCTGTTGCCATTCTTCTCTTCTCCAAAAATAGGTTCATCCTTCTCCTCCAACCCTTATCTTGGTACCCAATTGAACCACCATTTAAACATCCCAAAAAAGCATCAACAACAAGATAAAATTAGCAAGTGAGGAGGCCTCATGTGCATGATTTACAGCAGCGATTCAAGACACTGTCCTGCACCAAACTAGACATGTTCCTCTTCTCCCAGCCTCAAGACCCCTCCTTTCTTGCACCTTGCTCCAATTCAAATGTTCCACGACCTCAAGCTGGCATCAAAACAGGAAAGATTGGCCACCTTTGGACATTGCATGAAGTATGGTCATTCTCCCCACTTCTGCACGTTCTTGCCATGAATTCCGGCAAGAAGGTGGTCTCAAGTGGATTATTCTGGAAGCCTGAACTACTGTAATGGAACCCATGATGCTGTCGACGAAGTACAACTGGGGTTTACCCTCTGAAGCTTCCATTACAGCACCTATTGCAGCAAGACATTGCCACTTCCATCACCCTTACAACTCCGCCCATTCACTGCTGAAATTCTGCCACCCACCAGAAACCAGAGACATGGCGAGCCCTCCCTTCAACACAACAACAAGAGAGGCCGTCAGGGTTGTGAGGGCTGCCTTAAAATTGTTCTTACGGTCGCCCATCTTGCCAAAATTTCAGACTACTCGGCCATGGACGGGATTCTAGTTTCCAGTTTAGTTCTTGTTGTTTATTTTTTATTTCAGACTTTATTTCTCATGTTTATTAGCTTAGTATCAATTAAAAAGACATATGAACGCATGAAATTTAAGAACAGGGAGATAAGAAGGATACCCAAGCTTTGACAATATTGTCAACATATAATCCTCCCAGGTATTCAACCGTCCTCATTGATTTCGTGGGGATGAAGTGAGCTACCTTAGTTAGTCCGTCCACAACTACCCATATGGAGTCATGCTTCTTCTGAGTCCTTTGGAGCTTTGAAATAAAATCGTTGTGACACACTCCCATTTCCAAGTTGGTATATCTAAAGGTTGCAATAGTCCTCCAGGTAGTTGATGTTGGGCTTTGATTTGTTGGTGAGTCTGACACTTGGAGACAAAACCCACCACATCCCTCTTCATCAATCCACCAATAGGTTCGCTTTAAATTCTGATATATTTTAGTAACTCCAGGGTGTATCAAGAACTTTGAGCAATGAGCCTCCTCCAGGATATTCCGCCTCAATGCATTATCCTTGGGTACACACAACCTTCTTCTAAATTTGATCACACTATTGGAATCAACTACAATGTCAGGAATCTTGTCCAACATTTCATTCAGCTCCTCATCACCCATTTGTGATAGCTTAACACGATCAACCAAATCATTGGAAACAACCAAGTTTGCCAGTAAGCCTGTTAGTAGCTCCACCGGGTTGATAGCTACCACTTCTGCTGACATGGCAAAAAGTCTAGCTAGCTTCTAACTTTTATCCACTTTGCCCTTCCGACTCAATGCGTCGGCTACCACATTCGCTTTCCCTGGATGGTATAAGATTTGGAAGTCATAGTCCGTCAAATATTCCATCCATGCCTCTATCGAAGGTTAAGGTCATTCTAGGTGAAGATATACTTCAAACTTTGGTAGTCAGTGAAGGCTTCGAACTGGGCTCCATACAAGTAGTGTCTCCAAATCTTCAGGGCAAAAACCACTGCTGCCAGTTCCAAGTCATGGGTTGCATAATTTTGCTCATGAATCTTCAATTGACGAGAGGCATAGGCCACCACCTTACCTTCTTGCATAAGGACACATCCTGAACCCTATAGAGATGCATCACTGAAGACTACAAATCCTTCATTACCATTTCCCAATGTCAAGATTGGTGGAGTTGTTAGACTCTTCTTTAGAGACTGGAAACTCTCCTCACACTTACTACTCCATTCGAACTTAACTCTCTTCCTTGTGAGTTTGGTCATTGGCAATGCTACTAAGGAGAAGTCTTTAATGAACTTCTTGTAGTAACCCACTAAACCAAGGAAGGTTCTAATATCAGTGACTGACTTTGGTTGTGGCCAATTAGTGACTGCTTTCACTTTTGATGGATCCACTGCAACTCTGGCCTTTCAGATAATATGACCAAGGAAGTTTACCTCCTTCAAACAGAAGTCACATTTTGTGAAATTGGCAAATAGTTAATGTTCTCTCTTAGGACTTGAAGAGTAATGGACAGGTGCTTTACATGCTCCTTTTCATTATTTTAATAGGCCAGAATGTCGTCCAAAAACACGATAATAAAGTATGCATGGAATATTGTGTTCATGGGTGACATAAAGGCCGCTGGTGCATTTGTTAGACCAAAAGGCATAACTAGAAATTCATAATGTCCATACCGAGTTTGGAAAGCCGTTTTCTGTATATCTGACTCCTTTACTCGCAACTGGTGATAACCAGACCGCAAGTCTATCTTAGAAAATATTCCGGCTGTTTTTAGCGGATCAAACAAGTCATCAATCCTCGGCAAGGGGTACCGATTCTTAACTTTCACTTGATTTATTTTTCGATAGTCAATACACAGCCGAAGTGATCCATCTTTCTTCTTTACAAAAAGCATAGGTGCTCCCTAGGGTGAAGTACTTGGTCGGATGAAACCTACCTGCAACAACTCCTCTAGTTGACTGTTCAACTCCCTGAGTTTTGCTGGAGCCATGCGATATTGTGCTTTAGAAATTGCTGTTGTTCCAGGTGCTAGGTCTATGGCAAACTCCACTGCCCGCTTAGGAGGTAACCCTGGAAGTTCGTCTAAGAATAAACATATTCCCAGACCGAATCCTCCCCCTGAACCAAATGAGCGAACGCTAGTGCTTTCTTCTGGACAACAGGGTCTGAAAAATATTGTCCATTGAAAGCTACCACAATTTCTACCCACGTGATGGAAGAAATCTCACGTCGATGGAATTTGGTTTTCTCCATCGATTTCCACCAGTATGATGCTTCCTCTTGAAGCATGCATGTTGCCAATCTCATTTGATGGCGGTGGGGCACAGACAGAGCCCTAAACGCTTTTTCAGTAATGTCAATCCAGCTCTTCGCCTTCATTGGATCGATCCCTCCAATAAATACCTCAGCTAATTCTGAGATTAGTCATGGTCTCCCAATTTATTCTGAGATTAGAATTTGTCTCCCAAGTCATTTTGAGATTAATCATTGTCTCTCAGTTCATTCTGAAATTAAAAATCGTCTCTAAGCTCATTTTGAGATTAATACCGACAAAGGCTACCAGTTTGGGAAAATACAACATTTTAAATAATTATTCCACTTTGGGAAAATACATCATTTCAATTAATTTTACCAGTTTGGGAAAATATAACATTTCCAATAATTATACGGACAATACAACATTTCAAATAATTATACAGACAATACAACATTTCAAATAATTATACGGACACACATAGTAATTTTAAAGGTGCGGCCCCGTGTCGGACTGAGTCAACTCCTTGACCCCGATTGCGTTACAGCGCATGGTGGTCGAATCTGGGCTCAGGCTGACCAGAGCTGCCAACAAGGGAAAGTACAACGTTCCAAATGATTATACGGACCTGGATATTTTAAACTCGCAGCTGTGACCAACGATCCTAATCTAAACGAAAACATAAAATTATACATAAGTATAATTTTATTGGAATATGAATGCATGTAGCTAAATATCTAATGTATATATCATTTACAAAAATATTAAATATTAAATTATCAACAAATCTAGTGAGATAATTAATTATTCATGTGACATAATTATTTAAGTCCTACTTTACATTTTAAATTAATTATCTAAATTATAATTAACACTTAAAAAATAATAAAGTAATTATTAATTCATAAACAAGTAATTAATTATTATTATTAGCATATTTTATTTTGAGATAATAAGTTTTTGTACAATAATTAATTAGTTTAGTATCATTACCAATAACCCATTAAAATGATTATTTTAAAAGATTTATTACGAGTTCTTATTATTTTTTAACTCGAGTCGGTATCGAGTCAACCTATATTACAAAACTGCCACCCTTCTTCTTCTTCTTCTTCCCGTCGCTATTCTTCTCTTCTCCAAACAAAGGTTCATCCTTCTCCTCCAACCCTTATCTTGGCACCCAATTGAACCACCATTTAAACATCCCAACAAAGCATCAACAACAAGATAAAATCAGCAAGCAAGGAGGCCTCATGTGCGTGATTTATAGCAGCGATCCAAGACGCCGTCAAGCACCAAACCAGGCATGTTCCTCTTCTCCCAGCCTCAAGACCCCTCCTTTCTTGCACCTTGCTCCAATTCAGATGTTCCACGACCTCAAGATGGCATCAAAACGGGAAAGATTGGCCACCTTTGAATGTTGCATGAAGTATGGTCGTTCTCCCCACTTCTACACGTCACTGCCATGAATTCTATCGAGAAGGTGGTCTCTAGTGGATTATTCCAGCAGCCTGAACTACTGTGATGGAACCCATGATGCTGTTGATGAAGTACAACCGGGGTTTACCCCTCCGAAGCTTCCATTACAGCACCTATTGCAGCAGAACGTCGCCACTTCCATTACCCTTGCAACTCTACCCATTCACCGCTGCAATTCGGCCTTCCACTAGAAACCAGGGACATGGCAGCCCTCGCTTCAACCCAACAGCAAGAGAGGTCGTTAGGGTTGTGAGGGCTACCTTGAATTGTTCTTACGGTCTCCCATCTTGCCAAAATTTTAGACTACTCAGCCATGGACGGGATTCCAGTTTCCAGTTTAGTTCTTGTTGTTTATTTTTTATTTCAGACTTTATTTCTCATGTTTATCAAGCTTAGTATCAATTAAAAAGACATATGAATGCATGAAATTTAAGAATAGGGAGATAAGAAGGATACCCAAGCAAGGAAGAAGCCCCGACAAGGAAGAGGAGAACTAGGCAACTAAGGTGAGGGCTGGGGTATGTGAAAAATGACTTCCTCTTTCAAATTTATAAAAATGAAAATGACGGCTGGGGTATGTGAAAACACCCCTAGACCCGTATTTTATTTAATCAGTTAAATAATAAAATGGGTTAATAATTAACCGGTTAGAATTAACTGGGTAAAGAATATAACACGTTCGGTCCTTCCTGGACCATGTCCGCGTCTTCTTTTTTTTCCACGGTCTTTACAAAAAAGGACCAGCATGCAACTTGATTTGGGTTGTGACCATACCAAAACTAAAACCATCGGGTGAAATGCCTTGGTTTAACAACCTCCCCTTCTCAAGAAAATTTGATCCCTGCAGTTCACCCAAGGGGTGATGCACGCAATAACTAGGCTCAAAACATAGCATACACCCAAAAAGAAGGGGCATGCTAGTATGGGTGGACGCGCCCCATTGTCAGACTCCCAAGTAACCATGTACTGGCATGGCAACTGCGCACATGCTCATCAACTGTAGTCCATGCACATCCTAAGACCTACATCTTCTTTTTATAAGTAGAACTGGGGCATCCTCGGACGAGTCACTTGGCTCAAGGAATCCCCTTTCACAAATCTTTCGTAGCTGGCTTTTGAGTTCGTGGAGCTCAAATGGCAACATCTGAGGCAGCTTCTTGGTAGCCTATGTGTCACCACGAGGTAGCACCTTGATGTCAATCTCTGTCTATCTGGTCGTGGGTAGCTCCATTGCCTTTGCTGGGATCAAAAGAGTCATGTCTCCTCATGTCAGAACGTCAGATGCAGTCGGCACTGGCTGCTCCTTGGAGGCCACAATGTGGACAAGAATGGCCACGCATCCTCTCACTATCACCTTTTGGGCTTAAGGAAATGAATTTGCCTATGCTACCTCTACCTCTACCATGAAACATCACTCTTTCATGGCGTGAGAGGTGAAGCCACACTTTCTTCTTCTGACAGTCGATCAGCGCTTTGAGCCTTGTCATCCAGTCCATATCAAAGTTGGCATCAAATTGTCTCATCAGTAGAATCACAAAGTCCATCGGCAACGTGCAACAGTGAATGACAATAAGGAGGCCTCTTACGCACACTCTGGTGGTAAGAGTGGCACAAGTTGGGGGTCAATAGAAATAAGTTGTGTCTTACATCACCTATCGTAAAGCCAATCCTATCTACGAAGGTCCTGGCTAGGAAAGTGTGTGTACTGCCCAAATCAAACAACACTACTGCTGATACTGAGTGGATAAGAAGGGTATCTATGATAATGGTGGTGTCGTGTACTCCCTCCTCAACTGTGAGTGTGCACATCATGCCATGCCATACCCCTTTGGCCTCATAGTCTAAATGCCATCATCCATCAGATCATATATCTGGCAACATCATCCCTCTGTAGCGGTATCATGTCTACTTCCACGAACCCTACCAGCCTCTAACATCCTCTCTGGCCCTATTGGCCAAACTTTTTGTGTTGTGTCCGCTGCTGCAGGTCACCTCTAAATTGGTGCCCCTTAGGATGGGCTGGTCATGAAGATAGAAGTGGCTGCTAAGGTGGTATAGGAAAGTCTCTCTGACAGTGTGGGCACAGCAGGTCCTCCATGTAGTCGTCTACCTTGTAAGAATCGGTATACAATATTTGGGTCTACTAAGGAAACCTTTGCATCTATTGACCCTCAGTGGTATACACTATCACTCCCTAGTCTTTCCACCTCCTTTACTGCTTGGGACCCTGATCATCCTGACCCCACTGTCTTTGCTCTGCCAACTGGATTGACCACTCCCTCTAGTCATGTGGTGTTACTCCTAGGCATGCTCATACTCGAGTGCCCTCATCACTGTGTTCGATAAAGTCCTGCATGAAAAGGTAGCTACAATATATCTGATGTGGATCCTCAATCATGAAAAAACTATGCTGCCCACTCCCTCTCACTGGAGAAGTTGCCAAATGCAAACCTCTCTAGGGTCAGGAACTAGCCTTTTACTCCACAACCGATGCACCCTCTTGCTACCGTAATGATAAGAACTCCATCTTCATCTTAGCTCTGACTGTCTTGAAGAAGTACTAGGCATAGAACACATCTTGGAACTCATCCCTCGATATTAGGTCCAAGGCTCTAGCCCCGAGGAAAGCGGTATGGGCAGACTCCCACCATATCTTGCCCAAATTCTTCATGGCACCAGTTGCCACACCCACCCATAATTGTGACAAGCATCCCATGTATGTCAGTACTCCTTTGGCTATGTCTATCTACTTCAAGGCAATCTCAGAGTCTGCCCTCTCATAGAATAGTCATCCATAGTTTTTCAAAAAATGTTTGATGACCCATCTCTCTCTGACCTTGCAATCGAGACACTGGGCACTTGATTCCCCACTAATAGCAAACTATCTGGGTGAGGTGATCTCTGCCTACTCACTACCAGCTGGTCATAGAAATGGCATTTCTGCTGGCATACTTGATGGTGACATGTCATACAGCCCTACTATTGGTGGGACTATCAAAACATGCAGAAACTCTGCTCTTAGTGGTGGTACTCTCTTAAGCTAAGAGGGCTCGATAAGGGTTTCCCTCTCTGTTGGCCTCTTCTCTAGTCTCGTCACTACCACTACCATGTTGCAGATTATATCCAATAGTCTGATCAAATCATGTTGGTACTCTTGTCAATCTCCCAGTCTCACAGCTGCTCCTCCCGAAGACCTGCTGCTCCTCGTGCAACATCCTGAAAACCACTGCATGTGAGTCCACTGATGTATCACATGCAAACAAAGGGAATCTCCTGCCATGAGTTGGTGCCAGAGAAACACTACATCTAAGCGGTGGGTAACCTTTGTGCAGTCTATCAGCCATCTTGACTATTGTGCTCAATTGACTACTACCGGTCTAATAAGTGGATGGTCTACCAGTCTATTGATCTAAACAACACACAGCAAATTAAAACAAGGTTAGTTTGTCTCGCATATATATAATAGACCTGAAATGGATACGCCCATATGCACCTCCACCATGCCTCATATAGATCACAACCAGCACTTTCCAATGAATATGAAATACACCAAATTGAGGAATCGGCAATATTAAATACACTCAAAATGTCTCAAATAGATTATTAAATTATTCAACAACACTAAACTGACAATGTAATTATCAAACATTTAGCTTGCAAAAAATGGCCTACCTAAGATGATGTACTCTTTAAAATGGCCAACCAAAATCACATACTAGCAAAAGCATAGAAAATCAATATAAATTCCCCCCAACACAATAAATACCGTAAATACTAAGGAGAACCAACCGTGAATGAATGTGACACCATGTACAAAATGTAGCAACACTACTATTTTAATTAATTAATTAATCGGGATAGAGGCCATAACAAATACATGATATTTACAGCCCTCACATTTATTCACTATTTAATTTTTAGTGGAAAGCAATAATTTTTTTCTTAAAAAATTAAAAAATTAGGGTAATTGAGGCATCCCACATGCAGTTTACCAAACAAAAAAGGTTTTTTATGATAACAAAAACACATTTTAATCTTAGCTTGGGAAAATAATAATATTTCTTTAAAAAATGTCATCTTCATCTTCACTTCCACAAAAACCATTTTCGGTATGTTGTAGGTGACACTGCCATCAAAATCAACGCCGCTGTCGCCAACAATATGGGTATCAACGGAATGGCCGGGAACTGCCACCACCCCTCATCATTCCAACTCCTCCCTGCTGCCACCGCTGGCAGTCGTGCCGACGGTGTGGGCCTAGTCCAAGGGTGATGGGTCATCCAAACCCTTCATTATTGTTTCCCACTCTGCCCACGACGTGTCCTCGGTGTACATGAGCACCTGCCCCCATTGCCCTCAGTGCCACACACCACGTGCGTTGAACAACAACAACGCTCCTATTGAGATATTTCCCTCCTTATGCGATGGCGGTAGGCAATGGTGTATTAAGTTCGAGGGTATTTGACAAGTGGTGATGTGAAGAATGTTAAAACCAACTCGGATGTTCAGTATGGGAGGGGAGAATTGTTGGCATCCCTCATCATACGATAAATGTGAGAAACAGTACAACTACATAGGATGTCACAAATACACAGAGTTACTTTAAGAAGTATGAAGAATTAGAAAAGAATTATTGGAGACGAAGAAGAGATTAATTGTGATAGTTCCAATGCTCAAGAAGGTGCATTTGGTGTTGGCTCTTCGTATTCAAAAGGTTAGGCGTCTCTCATGTATAATATTTTGTATTCATTATGTATAAATATGGAATTGTACATGAGTATAAACAACTGAACTGAGTGTATCATTTGTGCTTCGCTGTGAAGTTTTGTTGTGAGGCTCTCCCTCTCTCCCTTAAAGGAGGGAGAACCTCTCCTCACAAGTTATGAAATTGTTGGAGTCCCTCATCATTGGATGAATGTGACAAAGTGTATAACTACATAGAAAGCTGCAAAGATATGGAGTTATTTTAGGAAGAATGAGGAATTTGAGAACAATTGTGGGAGACAAAGAAGAGATTCATTGGGAGAGTTCTAATGTTCAAAGATGTGCATTTGTGTTGGTTCTCCATATTAAAGAGGTTGGCCGCATCTCCTGTATAATATTTTGTATCCATTATTTATAAATATGTAGTTGTATATAAATATAAACAACTGAAGTGAGTGTATCATTATGTGCTGCACTATGAGGTTTTACAGTGAGGCTTTCTCAATCTCTCTTAGAGGAAGGAGAGCCTCACCTCACAAGGTAGGAGTCTTCCCAATTAGATTTTTTTATCTAGGTTGAGATTGTGGTTATTCCCAATTGGATGTGTATCATAGTTTGAATTATGTGGGTTCCGTCTAACGAAGTACATTGTCAGATGATGAAGAGATAAGTTCTGTCTAATCTAGACTATGAAGTTGATGTACCGTTTCACCTAATGATATACCCATTATTTGTTATAGTGGATGGTTTATGGTTTATCCTCATATTTTTTAGGGTTTCTATGTTAAATTAGTTCTCCTCTATCTTTTGTACCTTATTTATTTGCCTTGTCGAAATGCACAACTTGGAGTCTATAAATTTTGTGTGTTAAAATCACAACAAGTGGTATCAGATCTTTGGTACGAGCTTTGGTTCGTGCCTTGGTTAGTGGAGCTTCGGTTAATTGGCAGGTGGAGGTTTGTCAGATAGACTATTGAAGGGCTTGGTTCGTTCAAGATTGTTTATGTTTTTTCAAGATGATTATTGGATGGTGCCAGCAAAGGGTCTTTATCAGTAGAGGAGATGTGCTAGAGGTTCTAATAAGGGGCGAAAGAGAGCTTTCCACATGCGTCAGGAGGGAAGATGAGTTGAAAATTTTCCTTCCTAATGTGATGGCAGTTGACAATGGTTCATCAAGTTTGACGCATATTCAACAAGTGGTGCAATGTGGAAAATTTTCCAAAGACTTTCCACATGGGTATAGAAGGGGAGATTGTCGGCGTTGTATCTCCTTTACCTTGTGAAGGATGCTAAAACAACCTTAGTGTTCCGTATGATTTGAGAGGGGAGAATTTTTGGAGTCTCTTATCATACGATGAATGTGAAAAAGTATACAACTACATAGGAAGTCGTGAAGACATGGATTTACTTTAGGAGGAACAAAGAATTTAAGAAGAATTGCGGGATACATTTGGTGAGAGTTCCAAGGAGGTGCATTTGGTGTTGGCCCTTCATATTAAAAAGGTTGATTGTATCTTATGTATAATGTTTTGTATTCATTATCTATAAATATATAGTTGTATATGAGTATAAATAACTGAACTGAGTGTATTAATGTGTGCTTCATTGAGAGATTTTGTAGTGAGGCTCTGCGCCCGGTCGTGATGCTCGTTGCCCGGTTGGACACTATGTCATCCCGACTCTTATTTTTGGATTTTATTTGAGTCAAGTCTAATTATGTTTAGGATTGTATCTTTCACAAGTCTAGATTGTTTTTCCCATATGGTTAGTCCTAGCCATTTGAATGTAATGGCTCAGCTAAAGTGCAAATTAATGGGCCTAATTTATCTTTTTAAAAGTGGTTAACCGAAGTTGATGATCTATATTCTATTTCTACTGATAAATAAAATCTTACCCTAGTAGGTATTAGACGTGGGATTAAGTTAAAGGATCTCATAATTTACCCACCTTTGGAAATTCTGCCCTCAAAATTCTTTCACTTGGCCTATCGCTAGCCCAAAATGACATCCTTCTTTAGCCTTTGGCAGCTTAGCCAACATCCCTACCTAATTCATCATCCAATAGGGAACCAAGTTATCTCTAATACTATAAAGCCCATCACGTGAGTCAATGTTTGATAATACTGAACTGGTTGGCTCAGTCGTCGCTTCAAGTCAGTTAGATTTTCAAAATACGTGCGCTGGACTAAAGCCAGCCATGTGTATGTGCCATGAGGGGTCATGTATACCCGAGTGTATGACAACAATGTCAAATATGCAGTAACAGACTATGTTATCTATATATACAAGAGTAAGCTATGATTATTTTATTATTCTTTTTAGTGGACCATAGAAATTAGATTTAGGTCATTGACCGTATTAAGACACCTTAGATAGAATTTTTGATGGGGTTGGTAGTATTTAGAGCATGACATTCGACCATGGTTAAGTCCATTTTACTTTATTTTCCTTTTTTTATTATTATTATTTTTTATTTGAGTCTGGGACATGTCAACTTTTATTTACAAAACTACCCTAGACTTGTTTTTCTTCCCCTCGACCTTCTCCTCCAACCGCTGACCCTCCCTATCTTTCTTGACCTCCACCGGCGACTCTCATTTCTCTTGCATGGCCTCCTCCTCCTCTAGCTAGCTCCCACTTGCCGTCGCCAATGACGAGCCGTCGCTGCTGGTCGAGGAAGCCCCAGCCACCATGAACCTCCTCTCTTCACTGTCCTCTCTCAAGGAACAACGAGCTCAACCACTGTCTTCCTCCACTTAGCGTCCACCGGCAGTTGTAACCGTTGCCACTATCGCCACGTGACAGGCAACATAGGTATATTGCTTAATTTCATTTCATTTCATGTGATTGATGATTATAACTATTTTGTGATCCAATTTGTATGATGTGAATGAATGGATTTGATTGCATGCTCTAATAAATATTCTAGATGAGTTCGATTATATACTTTTAAATTGATTTGCATGTATGTAAATTTAGGTTTGCTCTACTAACTAGTGTGATGGACCATAAAATGCTAATTTTATTAAGTAGTATGGAGATAGTTTATGAACTTTTGATATAATTATAAATGAATACTTGAATTATGACAATTTGGTATTAGTTTGATTATCAGAATCATGATCTATATTTAGTTAATTGATATGTTTAATTATATATTAATAAATTTGTGATGTTGATGGTCTGATTACCTAGGAATGCAGATTCATATAGTTAAGTATTAATTGATGAGATTGTTGTATGATAATTGTCAGATTGTGATTAGTGATGACGTTTGAATTTAATTGCATTACCATGATATGGAATTAATTATAGGTTTATCATATGCATATAAATGACTATTAGGGTTGCCTTACCTTGTTGAGTGTTGCCTGAAATATTATCATGTTATCTCTGTATCATATACTTGTACATGATTATATTGTCGACAAGATTAGGGATTGTTTGGATTGATCAAGATATACATGATTGTCCTAGTGTTGTTTGATTTATCCATCATATCATTCATGCTTCATATAGGTGTACATGGGTGTTAGTATTTAGTTATGTTTGTGTAGGTTTGGTGTAGAAGTTAGCCGCATAGGTGCGAGACCATGCTTGGAGCTTCAACTAGGTCCACTTAGGACTCACCCCTTTTTATAGTTTCTTTTGTTGTGATTTGATTTATTATTTGTAGGACTGGTTAAGTAGTGTTTTCTCGGATCCCACTTAACTCAGGTCATTTAGTCAAATAGTTTTTTCGATCAAGAACCTCTCAAGGATGAGATCTCTTTAGTCTAATTTTGAAAATAAGATCCACCATATGTTCTCTTTGAGCCTATTATATAAATTTCTTACTATGCCTATATATAATTTTATTAAGTTTACAGTGAGACAAGAGAAGGTGAAACCAACTTGCACATACCATGAGAGGTGCACGTACTAGTCACAACGGGCTTTAGATTAGTGAGAGGGCTATTCTATTCCTAAGGGATCCTGACTACTCTGTGCTTTGAGTTTCCTCCCACCTGGAGAAGTGTGGAGGTTCTCAAGTATTGCTATACAATGCATGTCTAGACATGTGGTTCAAAGGGCACTGAAGGTGACTGCCTGAGAGTACTCAGCCTTTGTGCTTAGGGGTAGGAGATATATGGAGGAAATAAGAGGGTTTAGGATACTGGTATTCTCAAGAGAGGGACAGTTAGAAAATGTCAGGAGAGGCATATGACTAGTAAGTTTGGGATGCTATCAAGACTTTTGCTCGATGGCTCCTCAATAGTTTACCCATATGAGAGTTCTGATGAAGTATATGCATGCTTTCTTTTTATGAGAGTTATCTCTTATTGATAGTTTGATATTAGTTATTTTCTGGCCCAGTGACAACCGTTGCTAGTGGTTTTTATTATATATATAGGTGAGCATCAGACACAACAAGATATGCCAGACTTGACAAATGAGCATTGATATCCTTGCACAAACATGTCTGACGATAAGACACTTAATTGTGATGTTGGTTAATGTGTAAAACTTTTGATGAAATATTTTGATGATTTTTAATGCACGGTTATCTTGTTTTTGTTATTGATATTTTGATATCGATGATAATGACACTGTAATGTTGAAGGTAGTAACTTTAAGTCTTGTTAATGACAAATCAGTAGATGGGTCATGAATTATGTTGTTGACAAAATATGATGTTCTTATGATATATCTTGCTATTTTGTGATATAATGATAGACAAGGTGGTTTCTTTATTACACTTTTCGGGGAAACTTTGTCCATTTATATACAAAATTTTTATCATATTTAGTCGATTGGAATGTGACTTTTGTTATTGTTATGTCATCCGCATAGTGTTCTACTAGGTTGTGCATTTCATACATTCATAGTGGTGTTCTTTTCATCTTATGACACTAAGAGTAGATCTCTTCTGTTTAGGTTTGGGTCGACCAATTTAATCAAATTTAATAGTCGGTTTGGTCTCCTGTAACACGTCCAGTTCGGTTTAATAGCAAATCAGATTTGGGGTGTTATAAATACCATCTATAACAACCCAACCCAAGGTGTAAACTAATAGGCATAAGTCATTTCTTCAAAAGTGAATAACCAAAGTTGATAATATATAGTTCATTCTCACTAATAAAGAAGATCTTACCTTAAAAAGTATTAGATGTTGGATAAAGTTAAAGGATCTCACACTGGAATCAGTGGCGCGATTCTCTATGTCATCTGACAGCCCTACTAATACAAACCCTAGGTTCACGTAAACTACACCCAGCACGAGGCACCACACTGCACCTTTACACCAAGGCCTAGCACAATATCTCGTTGGCAGCGCCCTTGCACCCACACCCTAGGTTGCATGTGGTTTTGTTCAGCAGGTGCACAAGACGGTCTACTCCAGTTTTGCAAAGTCGAGCACCCTTGCACTATGCGAACACCCGCTCCAACAATGTTTCCCTACCTATAAATATAGCTCTGCTCCATTTTTCACCTCTTTGGCTCTTCACTCTGACCTTAGCCTCTACTTCCCCCTTCTCCACTTCTTCCCTAGACCTCCCTAGCTTTTCCAAGCTCTCTTCAAGCCTAGCCAAGCCTCGAGGGTTGAACGTGATAGGGTTGAAGGTTTGCCAAGAGACCTCCCTTAAGAAACGGTTAAGGTAAAGGTCTAACCTTTACTCCTTTACCCATGTTTGTTGTGACTAATCCTTGTAGATTTGTATGTGTTTTCCTTTTTGTCGTACTTTCCACATGTGGATCTGCTTGTTAGGGTTGTTAGGCTTTAGAATCATGTCATTTGAATGTTTATATACATAACTATGATTTTTGCAAGATGTGTATCTCATGATCTGCATTGTTGCATGATCTTGGTCTTGTTAACTTCATAAGAGCCTAATCTACAACTTTGATTTTCATTGTAATGTTAGATTATGCATGTATGATCATTCATGTATAGGTGCCAAACTTAATGAAAGGTGGCTGCTTTCCCGCTCACAGTGACTTAGCCACCCATTTCCCGAATTTTCACACCCTTTTTTAGGGAGCAATTGGATGCAATATTTTGCATGATTGTAGGTTAGTATGTTAGATATTTCATGGTAAATTATTAACAACAAATGACATCATTAAGGGTTTGAATAAAACCTCTAATTGCATTGTGTGCTTGTTGTTTTGTTGATTTGTCATGCCATACTATAAGATTGTGCTTCCTAGTGAGCTTATTAAAGGAAGTTAATAAAATTTGTAAATATTACCTATGGACTCAATAAGTTTCTACTAGAAACATGAAATTTTTTTGTTAAGTTAAAATCATTTAGTTGGTTAATTAATAGAATTTTTATAGAGTGCACAAGAATAAAGAGTAAAACCCTGGTTCCCTAGTTCTTGTTACAAAATCCCTTACCCTAGCCATTTGGTTGTGAAATTGCATGAAATTTCATCCAGAGCTTAGGGTGTGCCCTAGTAACATTAATGAAAATTTTGAGAGCCAATGGAATAATAGATTTTGCAGTAGGAATTTCCTAAGCCAAGTAGGTCCAGCCAACTCTAGAAATGACATTGCCAATACCTTCCATTCCCAAGTCCACTCATGCCCAAATCCTTGACGTTTGAACTTTAAATTTTACAAGATTCAAGCTCACCATGTTGGCTAGCCCTACCCTTTTATGCAGGCCCCATTTGTAGTCTTCAAGACCATGATCAAGATATAAGAAAATTGATGAGCATCTGGGAACACTGTTCCTGCCACCTTAGCACCTAGTTTACCATGATGGCCCATCGGTTTTTTACCAAATCTCTAGAGCGTTAGGGCCAACGGTTCCAATTCTAGTGCATTAGAATAATCGCGTGGTTAAGTCTGTTACGTTAAACCTCAAGTAATGGACTTTTCCATTAAGTATACTTGCAACCAAAAAACTAATTAAGATTACCTAATGAGGGTTAATATTTCATTAAGCAACACAATTAAGTTAATTAAGTCACTTTGTGTATGTATGTGTTGAGGCTTTGCCTTGTTTTGAGTGTCATATTGGTCGGTGAGTGATTAGGGTTTCCTTTTCACTTGGTTGGATACATAGATAGAGCTCACCAGGTTAGGATAAAGAGCTTGACTCATCCAGGTCTATAAGACTTTTCTTCTTCACCTTTGATTGGCTCCATGTGTGAGGTTTTAATTGAGTTTTAGACATAGGACAGCATCGGTAGCATTTTATTGGATCTGTCTAATGCCACTGCCAACGCCATGCCATTTAGCAGAGTTTTTTGCCACTTATTAAAACGGCAAGGATGAGATACCTTATTGATTTCAAACTTAAACTCCGTAAACATATTATATAAGTCCCTCCCTAAGCCTAATATATAAGTACGCGTGGTTTTACAAATTTCACGAACAAGAGAGAGAGAGGTGCTGGTTAAAAGAATTTCACTAGTACTCCTTGACTAGTACACCTTGCTCTGAAGCCAACTTTGTAACGACCCCAACAAGCTTCCTCAGGGATTTGTTCGAAACCGAAATCATTACTTACGTGGCATGCTTAAACATAACATATAAAGGGTTAACCATGAAAGTAAAATATAATTAAACTAAAAATTATCCTACCGTTATCATAATCTCCAACAGTATAAGAACATAAATCAAAAATATTACTACAACTATCCAACTAACTTGAGTTCATATACTCAGTAATGTTTATAGTTTATTAAATGAACACAATAAAGGAGAGCATCAACTCCTAGGCTGAGTATAATCTTCATTCCACCTCTAACACCGACACTCCTACACCCATGAAGGTGAGAGCCAAAATGTCCCAATCAGTACATGCTATTTTAGTACTAACATGCTAGGAAACACTACTATAAAGACATGAGCTTAAGTATGAAAACAGAAAGTGAAATTGAAACTGAACATAACTTCACTGAATATTTTACTTGCTTTCTCTAACCATAACTTAACAGTTTACTTGTTTGCTTTGAACATAACTTAACTAAACATGTTGTTTGGTCTGAGCATAACTTAACTGAACATGTTAATTGCTTCTTTGTTATTGATTAAATATAATTTGTCATCCTCATGATAACTATATTCAACTACTTGAAGTCCACGAACTACCTAATTTAAGCCCTTAAGGTAGCTAGCCCTTTGCACTGCTAAAATAAGTCTAGTATTATAGTTTGATTTATCTGGGAGACATAGCTCGTGATTCAACATGGTCTCATAATTATGCTTTCTTCACATGAAGTTTGGAGTCACCGGTCTACACCGGAGAGAATCGGTGCCCCAAGAGTTTCTCAACATGACACACATAAGTGATCACATGCGTCATCCTCCACAGTAGCCTGATACAAGTGACCTTGCTAAATGGGGGTGCTCTGCAAGTTACCATATAGTACATCTACTAGCTGGTCTGATGAAATTACCTGGAAACCTCAAGATGTAGCCAGAACCTAATAACTAATACTAATAATTGATAACTAGTCTTGATTTCTAGGATTTTAATTAACCTCCTCAGGAAAACTAGATCTGATTACCAAACTTGTCTTGCCCTGAATTTACTAAATTAAGTTTTAACTTTTTTTACTAAGCTAATTTAGTAAGCCTGAATCATGACAATCTACCACTTAACATACTGAACATGAAAATATATCAACATATATTAAAATCATGGATCTATGTTATGGTCAGACGATTTGCTAGTTTGAATTGTAATATATTTATATTAATATTTAGAGCTACTCTAAGTATAATGCATGCATGACATGAGCCATCTAATGTGCAATACATTGATAAGCATCTATCAGGAATATATAATTAGTATTGATGCAACAAAATTAATTAATTAAAATTCTACTTAAAATCTTAGTAAAATATATTAGTAATTATCGAAGTAATTTAATTTAAATATCATAATTATCTAAAAATTATATTCTTACACCACTCAATTGTGTGGAACCAATTGATGGTACATCAAACATAGTTCAATAATTCTACTTTTAATTAGCCAAGTTCAGATATTAATAATTTGTATGAATGCCACTATCTTGAAGCATACATAATGGATTAGTTCTTTTTTAATTAATCAAGTTCAGAAATTAATAATTTGTACGTACACCACGGCCTAAACTAGTGTTGTGGCTTTTGCTTGCAATGAGACAACTTCTTTCCCGACAAGAAAGTAATCATAAAAACTTGATCTTTATTCTTTTAATCATGCATAAAATGATACCACAACAAATAACTAACATAATCATATTGTCTTTTCATCAAAACATCACCCAAATCAAAAACTTATACGGATCTAAATAAACCATGAAATTATGTTACGAAAATTCATCTTAAATTGCCAAAAATTTGATTTGGTGAAATCAAATCTATTCTAATTAAGTCAATTGCTTATAAAATTTATTATCTACTCTGATCATTAATGATCAGCACTCCAAACATCAAATCAAAGCAACAACTCATATGATAAACAATGATACAATCAATTAATTAGACTAGATTCCTTACTAACCTTGATTTAGGATTTGATAATAAATCATATTGCCAACTATGATGTCACCATCAATCTTCATCAAGAAAATCTTTTAAAGATGATCAACAGTGTAGAAGATAGAAAAGAGGTGTTGTACTAAGGTTTTGGGAATTGGGAGAAAGGAGAAGAGTTGCTTATATATATATATATATATATATATATAGTGTAACTTTCTCGTAATACCAAGTATGCCCCTAATTTTCCTACATGGTCTATAATTTTGGCTTTTTACACGAACACGTTTGTATAAGTTGTCCACAAGTAAACTACCATTGTTTACAAACTTGACGTGATGACTGTTTAATTCCCTGACAACTATTGATCAAGATTCCCTTATCTAGAGCCTTACCTTCAAAGCATTAATCGGACCTCGGACCACTAGTCTAACCAAATAACACTGCATCCATATTGTTGTCCACACTATTCATAAGCTGTCTATTTCATATTTCGCTTATAAACATACCTTTAACCTCTTTAAAGTATGAATAAATTGATTACTATATGTTGAAATAAAAAAATATACCATGAAGTTATATTAAAGTTACATTGAATGAATACATTTATTAATGTGTCATGTAATGAATGAATACATTAATCAATGCACTATGTATTGAATTATTCATTGAATTTTTCTAAAAATGTTGTACTTCATACAAAAAATACATTGAAAATTGGTGTGAATTAATACATTAAATAGTAAACATTATCATTAAATATTTACTAGTTCAAAAAGAAAATAGTAAAATATTTTATAAATATTACAATCTCCCCTCTTTAGGAAATGTTGTCCTTGCAATTTAAATTAGAAATAACTTATGAAACTTGCTTCTCATATCTTATTCCACCTCCTAGGTAATTTTCTTCAATGTACAGGTTTTTAACAAAACTATCACCGTCAAAATAATCTTCAAATAGAGAACTCTTTCCTTACGTTCAAGAATCTTCAAGGGCTTCATGTCCACTTTAAGCTTCATCACACTATAATTGATAACATGAGATTTGTCAAATTAGAAACATGAAACACATGTTGAGCTAATGTAAGGTTCTGTGGCAAATCTAACTCATAAATCAATTTTACTACCTTTCAAAGGTCCAATGAATCTTGGACTTAACTTCCTATCTTATCACTCCATTCATTGAAGAAATCTTTAGTAAGACTTTCTCTCCAACCTTGAAATTGATGTGTCTCCTCTTTGGATCTACATAGGCCTTCTGCCTATTTTGAGCTTCCTTCATCCTCTTGTGTATTAACTCTACCTATTTGGTTCAAATCAATTCTGGACCAGTCAAGATTGGATCCCTTGAATGCAACTAACAAGATGACGATCTACAGTACCTCTCATAAAGAGCTTCAAATGGAGCCATGCCAATAACTGACCGGTAACTATTGTTATATGCGAACTTTGCAAATAGTAAGTGGTCTTCCCAACTACCTCGTCAATCTAAAACCCCATGGCCTGAACATTTGTTGTAATACTTGAATCATCCTATTCGACTGTCCATCTGTCCAAGGATGAAAAGTCATACTAAAATTTAGTTGTGTCCCCAACTCTTTATGGAATCCTTCCACGGCTTTGACATGAATTTGGTATCTCTGTCTAACACAATTATTAGAGTAACTCCATAGTATCTAACCACCTTATCCCTAAATAGTTGTATCATCATACCACTAGTACACCCTCATGTTGTATCACCTACCTTATGCCTAGTGATTTTTCTTTGATCTTAGCAGTCCAACTACGAAATCACATATTGTATCATCTCACTTCCACATCAGAATGTCAAGTGGTTACAACGATCCTTCTGACATTTGATGTTTGAACTTCACTTGCTATTAAGTCAAACACTTCGAGACAAAGTCTTAATTATTTTTCATGTCTACCACTAGTACACCCTCTTCATATCCTTGTACATCTTATTCACTCCTGGATGAATAGTGTGCTTGAAACAATGGGCTTCATATAAAACTTCCTCTCGTAATTCTTAAATATTTGGCACACATAATCTTCTATTTAGACTGGTCACCTCATCCTCATCTTTTAGAAATGGACCCTTCGAAGTCAGCAACCTTTTATAACCGGTTATCACTTTCCTGAGTTGATTTTACTTTCTGTACATGATCATTATAAATGCTCAAATTAGCCATAAGAGACTTAATTTGGAATTCTTGTGACCACGATGATGTCTTGCATCGTATTCCATCTTACTACCATCATACTCCCCAACTCAGCCCTCGGGTATCCACTAAGAGCATATGCAACTACATTCTCCTTACCTAGTTGGTAAGCAATATTAAAATCATAGTCCTTTATGTACTCTAACCACATCCTTCAAATCTTGCTAAGAGAATGACACTTCAAACTTAGCAGTTCATGAGTAGATCCATCCAACCCATGATCTTGAAGTTGGGGCAGTTGTTTGTGCTTTGAAGATATGAAGGCACTATTGTGAAGCATGCATGATGGTCTTGTCATTCTACATTGACACAACCCCATATCCCAAATTGGAGGCATTTGTGTCCCTTCTATACCCTTAGGTAGAGTCACTACTAAAGTTGTTGTAAGACACTTCTTCAAAATCTTGAAAGTTTTCCCACACCTTGCATATCACTCGAACTTCATGTCCTTCTTTATCAAACCCATGAGTAGAGTAGCTATGATAGAGAAATCTTTGATGAATCTCCTATGATATCCACCTAATCCTAAAAGAAACTCCTCACACCTCTATGATCGTCATCAACTGTTTCCACTCATTACTACTTTCATCTTGGCTGGATCTATTGATTATCTCTCCTTTGAGATAATGTAACAAAGGAATGAAACTTACATCATCCAGAAATCACATTTACTCCTCTTTGTGTACAACTTATTCTCCCTAAGCACATCCAATGTCGTTCTTAAGTGCCTCTCATGATCTTCCTAATTGTTAGAGGAGATTAAGATATCATCCACAAAAAAATCACGAAGTCAAATAAATAGTAAAGGAAGACCCTATTCGGGAGGTTCATAAAAATAGCTGCCCTAAAGGCACTCTCTGGAATATCATCCTCCATAGTGCACAACTGATGATATTCAAATATAGGGTCAAACTTGGAAAATACGCATGGAGATTTCAACTGATTGAACAGGTCATCTATCCTAGGCAATAAGTACTTATTCTTGATGGTTACTTGATTCAACATCCAATAGTCTACACATAATCGAGATGAACCATCCTTCTTCTTCAGAAAATGAATTGGTGCTCCCCACAACGAAACATTTGGTCTAATGAATCCATTGTCAATCATTTTCTTCTGCTACTCCTACAAGTCACTTAATTTCATCGGTGCCATTCTTTATAGTGCTTTAGAAATTAGCGTTGTCTATGGTTGAAGGTTAATTGCAAACTCCAACTATCTTTTCAGCGGTAACCCTGGAACATCTTCCAGAAATACATTAGGAAACTCCAAAACTACTTTCTTATTTATAGGGTCACTACTACTAGTCCCGTCATCTAGTACGATAATAACTAGAAAAACCTGACATCCCTTATTGAGGTACTCTGTCACATACGCATAAAAGAAAATATATGTACCATTTTCAGCTCGTGCTCCTTGAAAAGTAACATCTTCTTCTTCCTGGTTAAGTGTAGACCTTTCTATCCTTACACACTATCATACAGTGATTTTTATCTAGCTAATCCATTCCTAGTATAACATCTATCCTTTAGAGATGATAACAACACACGATCCCAAACTACTTAGACACCTTGTATGGATACAACAAATTCTACCAGCTAATCTACTAATGCCTCTTCACCACTAAGGGTCTTAACTAGTAATGAAATCTCTAAAGGTTTCGTCTTAATCTTCAACTTTCTTACTAAGGAGTGTGATATAAAAGAGTGTGTGCATATAGAATCAAAGTGCAACATTGCAAAAATATCACAAAACATAATCATACTTGGACTAAGTTGTTACACCTTGCATCCATGGCATTAACTGCCCCTAGCTGAGCCTAACTTAGATTCTTCTTCTTTAGGCAATCCCACTTGAAATGACCCCTTTCACCACTACCAAAGTACTTATTTGTTGCCACAAGACACTCACCAGTATGCCTCATGTTCTACCTATTGCAGACTGGATTATTCATCTATTGCTAGTGTGGTTGATATTGTTTGACATTATTTTGCCTACCCCTATTATTGTTTCCCCTGTTGTTAATGTTGTTATTGTTGGGTCTCATTTGTTCCTCTTTCTTGATGAACTTTTCCACCATGTACTGTGGTGGCAGCACTTGCTGTTGCAGAGGTTGCTGAACCTGTTGTGGAATCAACAACTGAACTTGTTGCGGTACTGGTTGATGAAGCGGTTGTTTCACCATTAGTGGTGGTGGCACATTCCAACCCTGGCCTTCTGCCTCCAGGTTCATTCCAGCATTACCTCCATCAACAACATTAGTTGTGTTGTTGACATTGGCATTTCCTTGTTGAGCTTTCCTGAACATCTGCAACATTTGATCCATCTAGTTCACAGTTACGCTAATTTCGTTCACATCTTGCTGAAGGTTGTTCAGTTGCTACTGCTGCTAATTACACTTTAGATCCATTGACTTGGTGGCCTTCCTGCCCTTCTGCATATGATAGAAAGGCAAACCTAAACATCGATTCTACTAGATTTCATTAGATGCAACTATTAATCTATCTTTAGGAATAGTGAACTCAAATAAGCAATTTTCGACACAGTAAGATTTATATGTCTATACTCAGTCAATTATGGTAAACCTTGCAATGATACCAATTTTGTAATGGCCCCAAAAAGCTTACTTAGGGATTCGATCGGAACCGAAGCCATTACTTATATGGCATGTGTAAACATAACATATAGAGGATTAACCAAAAAAGCAAAGCAAAATTGAACTAAAAATTATTCAATCATTTCCATAATCTCCAACAGCATAAGCCTATAAATCAAAATCATAAATACAGCTGTCCAACTAAGTTAAGTTCATAAACTCAACAATGTTTCTAGTTTATTAATTGAAAACAATAGAGGAATGCATCTACTCCTAGGTCGAGTATAGCACTGCAAAGGTGAGAGCCAAAATGTCCTGGTCACTACAGGCCATTTAGTACTAACATGCTAAGAAGCACAAATTTAAAAACATGAGCATAAGCATGAAAATTGAAATTGAAATTGAAATTGAACATTTTACTTGCTTTCTCTGAACATAACTTAACATTTTACTTGCGTACTCAGAACATAACAAATACAAAAGATCATCACTATTTATCATCACAAGACTACAATTTCATAAATTTAACGTTGGATATATCATAATTTATGCTCCATCAAATTATAACAAGTCATTAATACAAGTCCACAAAATCAAGGTTTTAGCACAATTTTACATGGTTATTACTAAATCATCTAATTCATTATCTGAAACATCTTTGGAGTCAATGTTTAATTGCCTGGACTTGGACATAGATTCCTCCTCCCATCTGCTTGGCTACTAATCACGTGAAATCATGCAAAAATAATTTAAATTAGTTCAACGAAATTATATATGCATGGAAAGAGAATGGTATATATATATTTATAAATAAGTAACCAGTTTCAAACCTTGAAGGGGCCGAAGTTTAGTTGCCAAAGGCATCTTTGCATTCACCTTCTCTTGAAATTAGCTATCAGGGGTGGTATAGTTAAAATAATACTAACAGGCCAGAAGCACTTGGTAAAAAAGAGTCAAAATTCAAGGCATGTTCAACCATTTATAATAACTATATTGTATCAAAAGATGATTGGTATACATACTGCTTTTCTAATTTTCTAAAAAACATGGAAAACGGCTCTAAGTTGGTTGTGATGTAAGTTACACAAAATTTTAAAAATGTATACGAAGAAAGAAGTACCAATATTTCCGTGGGAAGAGATTTCAGCCTTGTGTCAGATATGCAATCTGAGGCTGGAGGTGTTCTTGGTGTTCAAGGATGCACTCTTGAGCAACACAACTATATGGTACAATTGGGGAAAAGGCACAACTTCCGAACAACAAATTTGGGGCTTTGTCCACATCCATAGTCTCGAGCACATCCTCATTTACTTTCTTTGAGTCACTGACAAAAACCCCTTTTCTACCTAAGTCAGCGCAAACCCTTAATGCAGCTCGATTATGACAAAGCTGAGCAAGAGCTCCCGGCTTTAAGTACTTATTTTTTGAACTAACTGATTGCTTGTTCTGTTTGCGGTTCATTGACTCCTTGGAGAAGTTACCCCCATGTTGTTGCTATGTTATGTCCCACAGCCTTTCGTCTATTGGAAATAATCACCCTTCCACATTATTAAGAGCTTGACAGAAACAAAAGATTAGATCTACACATGAGTTCTTGTAAAGATAAACCCATTTTCTTGAGAAAAAATAAGCATGGCAAGAAGCAATCGGGCACAAACTCTTAAGGCAGGTGTGCCTCTAAAACAACACCTAAAGACATATCCAGGATAGCTAGAAATGATGTGCATAATGTCATATTGTCAATTATATGAAAGAAGAATAATTAAAGAAAAGTAATTAGTTGATTTTCAACTCAGATAAACTCTGAAGATAAAAGGAAAGCTTAGGCACTATCCTATATTCCTAGTTTCAAGCTTGATATCATAATACACAACACAACAGCAAAATCAATTCCCAAATAGAGTGAAACAAATCCTGAAGTTCACTACTAATAAATGCATAACAGGCTTAGACATGCAATACAATTGTTCTTCAAAAACCAAGTACTTGAAACATTGCCACGAGAAGTCACAACTCGGCCCCTGAAACCAGGTCTAGAAAACCCATGAATTGAACAAAGCAATACAAATAATCCTACATGCCACCAACCCAATCAAAGCAATAGGTAAGAAAAATCTTAATCTTAAGACAATTACCACAGAAGCAAACGAAGTTAGAGCATGAAATATCTTATTGTAATCAAGAATTACCAAATTCATTGAATTATCAAATACTTAATAATTTCACCTAGTCACCTATGAAAAACAAAAAAAAGCCTCATATATAGCTTCCCAACACAAGAGTTCAAGATAGATTAAAAGAAACGCCCATAAGTAAATTTGGGGGAAAAAAGCTCAACAACCACGATGTGAGAACCTAACTCAAAACAATTCATCTTCTTCCTTAAATAATATAACAAAAAAGGCAAGCATGAAAAATTTCAAAAAAAAATGCAAAGGTGTCGGGAGAGCATGAAAATTTTCAAAATAATATACTGGGGAGGCAGAAAGAGGGGGAGGTCGAGGCACATGGGGTCAGCGGCAGAGGGAGGGGTGAGCCCAAAGGGAAGGGATGACGGCAGATGGGCAGAGGGAGGGTGGAGGCAAGGGGCGGCGACAGAGGTAGGGACGGAGGCAAGGGGCAGCACGCGGGATCGGCGGTGGAGGGAGGGGCGAGGCCGGAGGGAAGGGGCGGCAGTAGACGAGCAGAGGGAGGGCGGGGGCAAGGATCGGTAGCGGCGGACGGGCGGAGGGAGGGCCCTAGGGTATTTTAGTCATACCTAGGGTATTTTCGTTATTTACCCATAAAAACTGATTCTTACTGATTTACCTTGATTCTGAATCGGCCGTGAATCGGTCAGAATCGGGGTGAATCGGCCGATTCGACGACTGTTTTATAAAAAAACTGATTCACAGGGTTTTTCAAATCGGATTGCGTCTGATTTGATTTAAATCAGCGGATTCTAAGTGGAATTGGCAAATTTTTTCATCATTAGCATAAACACATTGTCTTTTCATCAAAACAACACCAAAATCAAAATTTATAAGGATCTAAATAAGCCATGAAATTATGGTGTGAAAATTCACATTTAATTCCAAAAAATTTGACTTGGTGAAATTAAATTTATTCTAATTAAATCCATTGTGTATAAAATTTATTATCTACTCCAATTATTAAAGATCAATACACTAAACATAAAACCAAAGCAATAATTCATGTGATATATAATGACACTATCAATTAATTGGATTAGATTCATTACTAACCTTAATCTAGGATTTGATAATAAATCATATTGCCAACTATGTATCACCATCATTCTTCTTCAGGAAAATCTTCATCAAGAAAATCTTGCCAAGAATGATCGATGATGGAGAAGATAAAAAAGAGGCGCTCTACTAAGGTTTTGAGAATTAGAAGAAAAGTTGCTATATATATACACGTGCACGCAATACCAAGTATGCACTATTTCTACTACATGATATATAATTGTTGGCTTTTAGACAAAATGTCCATATAAGTTGTCCGCAAGCAAGCTAGCCTTATTCGGAAACGAAATGTGATGACCATTTAATTCCCCAACAACTATTGATCAAGAATCCCTTACCCATAACCTATTACCTTTAAGGCATTTATCGACCACTGGTCTAACCAATTAACACTTCATCCATATTGTTCTCCACATTGTTCATATGTTGTCCATTTCATAACTTACTTAATTAAAAGTATCTTTAACCTCTTAAAAGTACGAATAAATTGATTACATATGTTGAAATATGAAACGTACTATGAAGTTACATTGAATGAATACATTTATCAATGTGACATCTATTGAGTAAATACATTGATCAATGCACAATGTATTGAATTAGTCAATGAATTATTCTAATGTAATTAAGATGTCGTACTTAATACAAAAGAAAAATTGGCTGAAAAATTAGTGTGAAACAATACATCAGAAGGAAAACAATATTATTAAATATTTATTTATTGTTGGGAAAAGAAAATAGTAAAATATTGTTATTAAATATTTATTGTTAGGCTCTGGCGCAAAGGCGCGTTGGCAGTGCCGTTGCGCCAACCCATTTAGGGTCAGGCCTCAACTTTGGGTGAAAGGTGCTAACCCATATCCTTATGCCGAAATTTGAAAATTTCCCCCTTTTTTAGAGTAAAGATGCTACGCCAGCACTCTTGCACCCAGAAAATTGAGTCGACTTTGTGTGCGGCTTGGCCTAGGAGGCTCGCCTGGTCTTGATTTGATAAATCTATGGTCCGCCTTGTAGAAGCCAGAGCAAAAGCACTGGGAGAGCACCCTTGTGCTAGAGTTGTTTTCTTTTCTGTAAATACATCTCTTCACCACCCATTTTCTCTCCTTTTCCCTCTTCCACCCGACCATCCCTTATTCTTCTCTCCTCCCCACTTCTTACCCAATGCTCTTCCCAGCCTTCTCAAGCCTCTCCAAGTTTGGTTAGGCCCTTAGTAGGCCTTGGGGTAGGATGCCCTATGAGACCTCCCCTGGGGTCGGTTGAGATAAAAGCTCCCTCCTTTTTACCTCCTCACCGTGTTTTGCACTTCTATTTGTATGTATGGTTGCTTTTTTGTAATGTTTGATAATATTTATCATATAGATCTGTGTGTTAGGAGTGTGTAGGATTTAGAATCATGGTTTTATCATACATATAAAAAGAGTTATGCATTTTTTAATACAGTATTTGCACCGATTTGCACTATTCTAGAAAAAAAGCCCCAGAACATGACAGGGGGCATACTATGAAACCCAGATTTGGGTTAGGGTTTGACCCGCTTGTAGTTTTGCCCACTTCGGGCCAGTCTCGATTCGGTTAGACCTAGCTTGAGCCAGAACCGTTTTCAGACTATGAGTATAGGGCCCAAATGACTGTATGAGCATGTCATGGTAGCCGAGTATGCGTGATATGTAGATGATAGCTTCAATTAAGGTACAACAAAGCATGAGTTATTAGTGTATACATGAGGTATGCAGATGATTTATATCGGTTAATCGGGGTTTTAGGCCTAGATCTAGGTTGGTGCAACGTTACTATTTGTTCGAGATTTCAGAGTATCTCATTTGCATGCATCATAGGGATTTACTATTACTAGATTGCTTGAGTCATAAATTTTCACCCGATCAAGTTTACCGTTTCGAGGCCCATTTAGTCTTCTTGCTAAATTCCTGCCTATAGAGCACTTTTAGGACTAAGTCAGTTTTGACTTTGTATAGTCTAGATCCAAGCTTTCCGTCCATATACATAATGTATATACCCATAGGTGGGCCCCCACTAGGCCACGAGTTGTCGAACATTTAGATCGTGACACGTGGCAAGATCAGAAGCCTTCCATGTTAGCCCTAGCTTCACCCAGTTATTTTAAAAAAATTTCCATTGATTTTAAGAGTTTTACACCCCTAGCACAGCTGACAGTTTGGCTTGCCGTTGGCAAGTCTCCAGCCAGCCCTCGGTCACCAGACCGACACCTCCAAGACTGTCTCGCAACAAGCTTTCTATCCATACATCTCACGATCACCAGTGCCGCCATAGTCGCCACCTGTGACGATGTTTTACACCCAGTTCTATCGCCACCACCGTTGCCTTTCTAGGTTAATTTCTGGCACCGGTGAATCACCTATGGCCCTTCCGAGCACCCACATAGCTTCATCTCATCAACGCCAATATTTTTAGACCACCCATGGACACCACCGTGGCCGCAGTCACTACCTCTGACGCCACCACATTTGACGGCGATTCCACCCCTTTCTAGCCAGCGAGCGGTCAGATTCCGCCGATCGTCACCACTAGCTCCTCTGCCTCGAGGCCCTCTATTACTTCTGATCGGTAGTAACCCCACTTGCGATGCCATCGGCATTGACCAGAGACAGGCACCAACTGCCTTGTCGGACCTAGCTGCCCACGTTCGCATCCGACAACCCGAATCTTGTTCACCCGTTCGTGTCCACCTGCTTGCCTGTGTCCATGTCTGCATCTAGCAATCCAGACCAGCCCAATGACCCAACCCACCAGTTTATTTAACCTGAACCAAGTTGACTTGGCCTGACTCGATTTGATTCGATTCAACTCATTTTTGGCAGTTTTTAGCCATTTTTCGATCGTTTTCTGTAATTCGAGAATCATATTAGTATAAATGCATATTCACATTATTTAGCATATTTTCATGTTATGAGTGTTTTTATTTATTATTTATTTATTTATTTACTTATTTATATATGTATTTATTTATTTACTTATTTATATATTTATATATTTATTCATAATTGTTTATTTCTTTTTATTTATATATTAGTTGTATATGATGAATGCTTATGTGATTGTTTATTATTATTCTTGATATATTTACTTATTACTATTAATCTTATTCATGTTTACTAAATTTTATTTATTTATTTATTTATCTATTTATTTGTTGTGTATTTGTTAATATTTATTTGTATTTAATTACGTATTTCATATTGGATAATTATGATATTATTATTATTCATGATTAATTATAATTAACTAATTTTTTATTTATTTATTTATTTATAGAATGATTGGTTGTTTATTTATTTAATTGTTGGTATGCTTACTAAGATGAGTACATGTGATATTTACTCGTGTTTAGCCGTGTATTTATATACTATATGATATTATTATTTTATGATTAGAATATTATTATTTTCATTATTTGCATGCATTTATTATTTATTTATTTATTTATTCATGAGTGTATTTATTTATTAATTTATTATTTGTTTATTAGTCATTTCCTTTATTATGTATTGAGTTGCATGGTGGATGTATAATTGTAAGTTTATTTGGCATTGTCTTCTTTATTATGATGTATTTATGATTTGAGCACATGTCATATAGAGATATCAGTATTTTACTTAGCATTTTGATATATGTTTCGGAGTCCAAGCTTACTATAGATGAGACGTCATGCTTGGAGCTTGGACTATGTGTCCGTTAGGACTCTTCTAAGTTTTTATCTCTATAGTCTATTACTGATTTGATTTCCAAATCGCAAGACATGTTAAGTGGCTATTTTATCGAACCCCACTTAGCACAGGACATTTAGATGTATTTTACTTTCATGATTAATATTCCTCGAAGATGAGATCTCTCGAGCCTGATTTGGAAAACAAGATCTACCGCAAGTTGCCTTCGAGCCTACGACATAAATCCCCTCCCAAGCTTATATATGATTTTATCGGTGTTTTCTAGTGAGATGTGAGAAAAGGGAAAACCGACAACTATACTATGTGAGTGGGGCGTGTGCCAGTCGAAGCGGGCTATGGATTGGTGAGCAATCCATTCTATTCTCAAGAGATCCTCACAACTCCACCTTTGAATTCCTCAAACCCGGAGAAGTGTGGAGGATTATAGGTCTTGCAATGTAGCACATGGCTAGACTTATGGTTTCAAAGGGTATTGAAGATGCATCCCTGAGAGCACTCAGCCTTTGTGCTCAGGGCGAGGAGTGATACAGAGGATGTAGAGGGCTAAAGGAACCAAGAAAAGAAATTGATGTTCCTGCGCAAGGGATAGTTTTAAAAGTTGCCGAGTTATGAGATGAATAATAATGGGATGCTGTCGAGTCAAGGCCGACGGCTCCTAATTAGCACCCTTATGTAAGTCTGGTGATACTAAGTTGGTGTTGGTGGGAGGACAGATAAACACTAAATGCTACACACACTTGAAGTTAGTGTAGTTATTTCCTTTCTTACCTTTATTTATAGTTGGTGAGTTTTCACACATATTTAGCAATGTCTTCCATTCTCTTGACGCCAAGTGAGTTGTTTCGATCTATATTATTGATTAGGTCTTATAGACTAACAGCTTTAGACATGACTCGACTCGTTCGTAACATTTCCGGTCTGGTTCTTAGGTGAACCAAAATCAGGGCATCACACATACCATGTATACTAAACTTATTTCATTGTAATTTTGTGTGTTAGAGTGATGTGGGTCAGAGGAGATTACAATTCATATCACGTGCAGAACCCACGTGAAGATCGACTGTTAGGGAATGATGTTTAATAGTCGATGATGACTAGGTGATTTAATTTTCGTTCCCGATAAGTGGAACAATTAACCACGACCATTGCATTTATCCATGATAAGTTCAAGATTAAGTTACCTAACTCAAGGTCAAACTAAGTATAACAACTAGATTATGCATCTGTATCTTTTAAAGCTCAACCTCTTAGCTACATTGGGGGTGTTGTGTTCACAGAACTTGGAGCCTTTATTGCATTGAAAAATTACCGTCTTAGTTGCCGAGTAGGTGCTACCTCTCCTATGACTCGGAGTGGTCTTGCTATGAGATCCCTTAAGTTTAAGAACCTTCCTATGATAGTATGATTCAACATGCATTGTATGAAACTCAAGTGAAGTACCCGTCTTAAGCCTCCTTGAGGGTTGAAATCCATTTTCTTAAAGTTTGTACCTAGTACTCCAACAAATAACTTTGTGAATTATAATATCGTACTTTAGTCTAACTTCGGACCAAAATATAGGGTGTTAAAACTTATTATCAGAGCCAACTTTTGGACTACTAAGAAGGTTAATGTTCAGAATACGAAATGTATGTTCACGTATGTTGTATGATATGATTATTGTGTTGATGTATGTTATGTGATTTTAGGTGTGTTTACATATGATTGTGTTACATTATGGTACCCTACCCATGAGCCAATACATAGCCTCGGCGATAGCTATGTTTTTGCTTCTTGTATGTATGGCTTTTATGTGATTCAGTTGTGTGCTTTTTACGTGGACCCGTAGGCATCGTATGGATGGAGATTAACCTTTATGTTTAAGACCAACCGGACTCAATGGAAGTTGTGATAAGTATGTGAAGATATTAAATAAAATTGTTACAATTAAAAGGTTTAATTATGCCTAGAGACATGCTACATATAGACCAGGAGTTGATTAAAGTTGATAAGATTTTGGCCGACTATATAGGGAATAATAGAGAGAAAACTCCAAACCCCCATCTTCCACTCCTTTTCCTACTCTCCTTCATTGGTTTCTTCCTCCTTATCTCTTATCCTATCTTTTCTCTCATCTTTCTTCTCCCTTACCCCCTTCAAGCATCCCTCTTATTCTCTTTGTCTCCCAATATTGTGTCCTGGAAGAGAACTTTGAAAAAATATCACAACTATGCCTCTAGGTAAGAATAAGTGATTGATGGATCTTGTAATGACTCAGTCCAAAGTGCAACGTAATGGGCTTAAGTAATTTCTTTAACAGTGATTAACCTTAAGTTAAAGATCTTAACCCAGTTGGTATTAGATGTGGGAGTAAGTTGAGGGATCTCACAATCCACCCACCTTAGGAAATTTTGTCCCCGAAATTCCTACATTTCGGCCATTTGCTAGCCCCAGTCCATGACCTTATTTGCCCGTGACTGGCAGCCTTAGCCAACGTCTCTAGTCCAGCCCACCATCTAACACGGAACCAGGTTGCTCTGATACCATTTCTAACGACTCAGTTCAAAGTGCAACGTAATGGGCTTAAGTCATTTCTTTAAAAGTAGTTAACCAAGTTAAAGATCTATAGTCCATTCCCACTTATAAACATGGACCTTAACCCATTAGGCATTAGATGTGGGATTAAGTTAAGTATTTATTGCAGCATTACTAAACGTGGATACTTTCTTTTGCATATGGTTTTCATGTCCAAGATTAAGTGCGTGAGGGATTTAGCACATGCCTTTAAACTCCAAGATGGTTAAAATAAAATATAAGATCCTTAAAATTAATCATTATAATATTTGATTTATTGATAAAAAATAGAAAATTTTAACTTGATTAACCACTTTAAAATACAATACATAACCCATCACTTGGCCCATAATTGATTTAGACATATCAACCCCTTACATGAAAGTGCTAGGTTTTTTTCATCTTTATCATGTTTCATCTTTTCTTATGTCTTGGTTGATTCAGAGTCTTTAATACTTTATTATTATTATTATTATTATTATTATTATTATTATTATTTATTAAAAAAGTAGAACATAATTCTACCTAAATTAGAAAATTTTAAAATAGTAATAAATTTTAATATATTTATAATTATACAATCAAATTAAAGTTTATTACTTAATAATATATACTTGTTTGCACATATTTATGTTTATCCGGTCATGTGAATAATTCCTAGGATTGGTGTTTATTTGTTAACGTGGATGGCTTCCTGCATGTTACAAGAGAATGGGTCATACGGTTCCAAAACTGCCGAAGAAAGAATTACCAGAGGAAGAGGGTAGACGTTGTTTTAGAGCCGCTGGAGGAAATCAATCTCTCAGGAGTTATCCCAATTCTATAAAAACCGGGTGTCATTACTGAAGAAAGTGGGTGGAAAAATTGAGATTGGTGTCGTAGCTTTGGAATCTGAAGAATTATTGCCCGTTGCCCTGCTCCCCTGCAACTATGCCTCTTGCTGATTCACAGGAATTTTTCGTCACCATCTGAAGGCGCGCCCATCGCCGAAGAGTCCTGGAGTTACACCCTCGTCAGAATAGGTTGTTGTTCGGAGCCCTCATCATCCCGCCATGCATTCCCTTACCCGTTTGCCGTGAAGGAGGGAAGCCACTACAGTCAAGTCGTTGCCTTGGCCCAACCTCGTCGAAGTAGCCGCCCTTTCCCCCTTGAGGTCACGCTTAGGAGGTTTTGTAAAAACCATGATTTTTATTACAAGACTCGAACCTAGATATTATGAAATAAATATAGATGAACCAATATTGTTGGTTATCAAGTCGACCGGTCATAGTTCGACTTAAGGTCACCTAGAAAATACCTATTCATGAATGGATGATGGGGTCGTTGAACCTAGGAAATACCAATGGATGATGGGGTGTGAGAATTTAATTAAAGGGCTCGTTGAACCTAGGAAATACCAATGGATGATAGGGTGTGAGAATTTAATGAAGGGGCTCGTTGAACCTAGGAAATACCAATGGATGATGGGGTATGAGAATTTAATGGAGGGAATGGTTGAAGTCTATATATATGCAGGAGGAGGAGTATTTCATCCCTCATCTCCGTCCCAAGCGACCTCCCCATTACTGTGTGAGTATTTCATCCCTCATCTTTTTGTTTCCATTAGGATTCTTGCATGCAAGGTTTGTTGAAGACGCCCTGCCAAGTTGCTAGATCTCCAGCGTCTTATGCATGGGGTTCTTGTCGATTGCTTAGTTGTTTTGTAAATGGACATGTTAATAATTAAATTATCAATTAGATAATGGGGATTTGGATAATGATAATTAATAATTAATTATCATTAGAATTGCTGAAAATTTAATAAGGAATGAAGACTAACATGAACTAATTACATCATTTAAAATTGATAGTATATTAGTCATGTAAGTTGCATGTAGGTTCATGCAAAATAAAATTATACTAATGTATAATTTTATGCCCTCATTCAGATTAGGGTTCACAGGTCACAGTCAGATGAAATCACAAGTCAGGTACGTATAATAGGTAGAACATCGTACTTTCCTTGTTGGTAGCCTAGGTCGGCCTGAGCCCAAATTTGACCACTATGCACCGAGTGCAACCGGGGTCAAAGAATTGACTCAGTCCGACACGGGGTCGTATTATGTGCGTAAATTATGTAATGCATCGACATTGTTTTGGAGTAGTGATAGCCGCCCCATAAAAAGGCTACGGCCAGGGTGAACGAGGTACAACGATTCCTCCATCGCACTAGAGTACAGTGATAGCCTCCCCATAAAGGCTACAGCCGGGTGTGTGAGGCACTGGCACTAGAATTGGTAGTGAGAGCTTCCCCACAAACGGGGCGTAGCAATCACCTGAGTGCAGTGATAGCCTCCCCATAAAAAGGCTACGGCCGGGGTGTGTGAGGCACTGGCACTAGAGTTGGCTAGTGAGAGCTTCCCCACAAACGGGGCATAGCAATCACCTGAGTGCAGTGATAGCCTCCCCATAAAAAGGCAACGGCCAGGGTGTGCAAGGCACTGGCATTGGAGTGCAGTGATAGCCTACTCATAAAAAGGCTACGGTCGGGGTGTGCGAGGCATTGACACTAGAATTGGTAGTGGTAGCCTCACAACTGGATACCTCCTCCGCATTGTTTTGGAGTATAGCGGACTCGCTCCACCGCATATTAAAATAAACATAAGCAAATAGTGGAATGTACTTGATTTGTTTTATCTATTATACTACTTAGTGTTGTAATCACTAACGCGGAATTGCCTCCACAAGTTTGCAGATACGAAAGTAGGTGATTGACAACCAGGGCATGGAGCAAAATAAATATGAGGACTCCTTTTATTACTTATTTGAGAAATAAGTGTGGCTACTTGGGAAACGGTCTAAGACTGTGGGATCTTTATATATGTTTTTGTTAAATAAAAAATGTTAGACATATTTGCTTAATTGTGACTAACACCTGGCCAGCTACGCCCACAATGTTGTGAAAAATGGCCAGGTCGTTACAGGTTTCCTGCCGTTGCAAAGTAGCTGTCGGTGACATTCTGCGGAGGAGGAAGGTTGGCTAGGAGGGATAGCTGTGCCCAGGAGGGACACCCATGCCTTTTTGCTTCGGAATGCTGCTGCTATCATTGCTACACACCATCACGGATTTGCCTCACTGCTCTATTCTTTCATGGTGAAAGACCTTTTGCTGGAGGTTCGTCGTCGTCCCGTCACCATTAGAAACCTTTCCTTGGAAAGGAGAATTGTTGCCGCCTTTAGGTGATGCTGTTGCGCCGGAAATTGCCCTCTGCTCAACCGAGAAGTGCCCAGGTTGACACCCCTGCTACATCGCTGTAACAAATGGCCGTAAGAGACCATCCGATCGTCGTGCTGCTCTAAATTGCTGTTATCAGTCGTGGAGACGCGTTGAAGGCTGCTAAAGTATGCTTTTTGCTGTCTTGAAGCATCAGAATTGTTCCCTCGTTTAACACCGCCGCTGCTTGAAGAGAAGGAAATGTGCACCTGCGAGAGCCCAGTGTGGAGCCCTACCATGCCAAGAAAGAGTTCTATTACTGCCCATCAACGCTGTTGCCACATCTTGCTGTCGTAGAGCAGCTACAAAGGATCATCACAGAAGCTTGGGAGTCCACTGTCTAACCCCTTTCTCGTTGTTGACAGGAAAGGCGGAAAACAGAGCAGCAAAGGTCGGAGTTCGCTAATTTTTTCCGACCAGTTCCGGTCGTTCCCGGCCCCGTCGTGAGGTTCAACGTGAAGGCGGAGAAGTGATCTACAAACCCAAATCGAGAGCCGCCGGAGTTCGCCGCCGAGGTCTCCAAGAAAAAATCGGGAAGCGAGGAAGTTGCTGGCCGGCAAAGCGGAAAACAGAGCAGCGAAGGTCGGAGTTCGCTAATTTTTCCAACCAGTTCCGGTCGTTCCCGGCCCCGTCGTGAGGTTCAACGTGAAGGCGGAGAAGTGATCTACAAACCCAAATCGAGAGCCGCCGGAGTTCGCCGCCGAGGTCTCCAAGAAAAAATCGGGAAGCGAGGAAGTTGCTGGCCGGCAAAGCGGAAAACAGAGCAGCGAAGGTCGGAGTTCGCTAATTTTTTCGACCAGTTCCGGTCGTTCCCGGCCCCGTCGTGAGGTTCAACGTGAAGGCGAAGAAGTGATCTATAAACCCAAACTGAGTTTCGCCAAATTTCGTCGCTGTAGCCGCCGGAAAAAATTGTGAAGTGAAGAAGGGGCTGTCTTTCGAAGAGCCAAGTAGCCACTGCCATAGACGCTGGAGCTCAACGTTGTGAAACCTTGCCTTGCTGTTGTGGATAAGTGCTGTTCATAACTTAGTCCGTACTCGCCCATTAGACAAGTCGTTTAGAGATTGGAGACTGGGACCATTTCAATTGGGATCAACTTAAACTTCAGCTCTGGATTTATTCTCTTGCCTTTAGAAATAGAATTGCCTGCACTAAGGATGGCTACCGCCTCACAATTATCACCAGAGCAAGCGGAGTATGTGGTAAGCAGAATCGCGTCGCTAGAAGCAATTGATGAGCATCGTCATACTGCAGGAGAAAAGTTGAAAAAATATCATGAAGCGATGATAAGGAAATACAACCGAGACGAGAGCCTCGTAACTTTGAACTTGGAATGCTAGTGTTATGTAATACCCGGGAAGTTAGGGCCGGGTTACCAATGTCCAAATTTTCCCCATCATGGGAGGGACCCTACGTAGTAAAACGAGAAGTTGGCAAAGGATGTTACGAGTTGTCAACAATTGATGGAGATTCCTTATTCCAAGTTAATGCTAGATACTTAAAAATTTGGCAAGACCCTGTGAAGGGAGGTCACACCCTACCAAATAAAGGCTAAATGGTGAGTGGCAAAGGAATGTACAGTGTACATAGTAAAAAAAAAAAAAAGAAAGAGAGAGGGTTAGCGTACTTAAGAGAAAGATGCATGGATGGCAGACAAAGTAAACTGAGGGGTTGACTTTGAGAGTATGACGGTTGAGATGACTTGAAGGTTAATGCTTTATTAGATTCAAAATGCTAAGTTCACTAACATGGACAGTTTCAAAGTACGTTGACTTCTGGGAAGATTTAACCATTGTGCATGGCTTGCTTATCTTAAATTTAGTGACAGCTAGCTCGAGACTGTGGAATTTGTCTTTAGCATTCGTAGAACTGATGTTGAAAAGTATTAATCACCTACTAGCGAGTATTGTCGAGGAGCAAGAATGACTAGATGGATCATTCAACAATGGTAGTCTGAGCGAGGGATGACATTAACAAGCTTTATTAGTATAAGATAAAAAGCCATAAGTCATTCAAGCAAACAACAGCAAGTGTTTTATTGCAGATTAAAAGAAAAATGTCTAAATCCTTCCTGATATGGAAGAGTTCTGAAGAAAGGAGTTCTCAACCAAGGTGAGATATGGCTTCTTCTAGAAGGTCGATCTCCCCTCGCAACCGGATTGCCTCTTCCTCAGCTGCATGAGCAGCCCGACAAGCTTCCACCTCCTGCTCTTTTTGTTCTATGTCAATTTGAAGGTCCTCCAGTCGTCCTCGAAGCACATCCAATTCCTGTTCCAGCATAACTAGATTTGCTTCATGCGAAGAAGAGCCTGTAGAAGAAGGTCCAGAACGTTTGCACGCTGCTAGGCATTGGGTCATTAAGTGACCAAGGGCTATCTCCGCCACACGAGTATTAAACCTATAAGAACGAAGTACAACCAAAACAGATTGGTGTGCCACAAGGTCTTCCCCACGTACATCCAGGGTGGCTTGGCTAATCGATGAGGCAGTAGCGGCAAGCTAAAGCCAGAGACCTGCACGCGCCGCTTCGCCTCGAAGGATACCAATGTTTACATCAGCAAGAAATTCCGGTTTTTGCTCCCAAACCCGCCATAGATCTCCATAGGCCGAGAGAAAGTCCAAGCCGGTGCGAGCCTTAAAGTAGCCTCGGACGGTCCATTGCTGTAGGAGAGACAAGGCGTCCTCACCGGTAGTCACTTCATGCTCGCGAGGAAGAACATCGGTGGTAGTTGATTGTCCATTCGAATGTGGAACCTTCAATTCAGTCCTCATCATTAGAGGGTGTCCAACTGTTCATGCACCAGATGATCCTCGGCTTACCGTAGTCTTAAAACGTTTTTGAGGGTTTGGACGAATGTCCTCACGAAGATGGTGCCTATCACCTTGACGTTGGTCTCTAAAAAAAAAAAAATCATACGTGTCTGATGAGAATTTTAGAACGAAAATTTTTGCAGCAACAATAGAGGCATGACAGAAAGGAAAAATAAATAAGGTACCTTGGAGAAGAGTTACTGCCAGCCATGAGATAGTCAAGAATGAGATGCAAACTTTCTGGATGGTGAAGAGAAAAGAAAACGTTGCTTTTAGAAAACTTTGTTGCAACAACATGATATGTATGGGATTTGTGTTTATCTTAAACAGTTCGGTCACTACAAGATATCAACCGAACTGGGGGGCTAATGTTTGCACGTATTTATGTTTATCCGGTCATGTGAATAATTCCTAGGATTGGTGTTTGTTTGTTAACGTGGATGACTTCCTGCATGTTACAAGAGAATGGGTCATACGGTTCCAAAATTGCTGGAGAAAGAATTGCCAGAGGAAGAGGTAGACGTTGTTTTAGAGCCGCTGGAGGAAATCAATCTCTCAGGAGTTATCCCAATTCTATAAAAGCCGGGTGTCATTGCTGAAGAAAGTGGGGGGAAAATTGAGATTGGCGTCGTAGCTTTGGAATCTGAAGAATTATCGCCCATTGCCCTACTCCCCTACAACTATGCCTCTTGCTGATTCACGGGAATTTTTCGTCACCATCTGAAGGTCGCCATCGCCGAAGAGTCCTGGAGTTACACCCTTGTCGGAATAGGTTGTTGTTCGGAGCCCTCATCATCCCGCCATGGATTCCCTTACCCATTTGCCGTGAAGGAGGGAGGCCGCTACAGTCAAGTTGTTGCCTTGGCCCAACCTCGTCGAAGTAGCCGCCCTTTCCCCCTTGAGGTCACGCTTAGGAGGTTTCCTACCATTGCAAAGTAGCTATCGGTGACATTCTGCGGAGGAGGAAGGTTGGCTAGGAGGGATAGCTGTGCCTAGGAGGGACACCCATGCCTTTTTGCTTCAGAATGCTGCTGCTATCATTGCTACACACCATCACGGATTTGCCTCACTGCTCTATTCTTTCATGGTGAAAGACCTTTTGCTGGAGGTTCGTTGTCGTCCCGTCACCATTAGAAACTTTTCCTTGGAAAGGAGAATTGTTGCCGCCTTTAGGTGATGCTGTTGTGCCGGAAATTGCCCTCTGCTCAACCTAGAAGTGCCCAGGTTGACACCCCTGCTGCATCGCTGTAACAAATGGCCGTAAGAGACCATCCGATCATCTTGCTGCTCTGAATTGCTCTTATCAATCGTAGAGACACGTTGAAGACTGCTAAAGTATGCTTTTTGCTGTCTTGAAGCATCAGAATGGTTCCCTCGTTTAACACCGCCGCTGCTTGAAGAGAAGGAAATGTGCACCTCCGAGAGCCCAGTGTGGAGCCCTACCATGCCAAGAAAGAGTTCTATTAGTGCCCATCAACGCTGTTGCCACATCTTGCTGTCATAGAGCAGCTACAAAGGATCATACAGAAGCTTGGAAGTCCACTGTCTAACCCCTTTCTCATTGTTGACAGGAAAGGCAGAAAACAGAGCAGTGAAGGTCGGAGTTCGCTAATTTTTCCGACCAGTTCCGGTCGTTCACGGCCCCGTCGTGAGGTTCAATGTGAAGGCGGAGAAGTGATCTACAAACCCAAATCGAGAGCCGCCGGAGTTCACCGCCGAGGTCTCCAAGAAAAAATCGGGAAGCGAGGAAGTTGCTGGCCGGCAAAGCGGAAAACAGAGCAGCGAAGGTCGGAGTTCGCTAATTTTTTCCAACCAGTTCCGGTCGTTCCCGGCCCCGTCGTGAGGTTCAACGTGAAGGTGGAGAAGTGATCTACAAACCCAAATCGAGAGCCGCCGGAGTTCGCCGCCGAGGTCTCCAAGAAAAATCGGGAAGCAAGGAAGTTGCTAGCCGGCAAAGTAGAAAACAGAGCAGCGAAGGTCGGAGTTCGCTAATTTTTTCTGACCAGTTCCGGTCATTCCCGGTCCCGTCGTGAGGTTCAACGTGAAGGCGAAGAAGTGATCTATAAACCCAAACTGAGTTTCGCCAAATTTCGTCGTTGTAGCCGCCGGAAAAATCGCGAAGTGAAGAAGGGGCTGTCTTTCGAAGAGCCAAGTAGCCACTGCCATAGACGCTGGAGCTCAACGTTGTGAAACCTTGCCTTGCTGTTGTGGATAAGTGTTGTTCATAACTTAGTCCATACTCACCCATCAGACAAGTCGTCTAGAGATTGGAGACCGAGACCAATTCAATTGGGATCAACTTAAACTTCAGCTCTGAATTTATTCTCTTATTCCGATTGGCTAGATACTCTGTGGCAGATTTTCCCTCTCAAGGCAGTTGAGTTGAGTTCTTCATCGAGGCATTGCAAGGTGTATATGGAATTAAAGAATTAAAGTGACAAAAATTCCACTAAGCATTGTAATTTGTAATCTTCAAAGAAAATAGTGGATTATGAGCATCAACCTCACCGTGGAATGACCCTTAGGAATTCACGTTGAATCCTCTGGGGAACCACGTAAAAATTTCTAGCGTATTATTTTGTGCTTGTGATAGTATTTTTATTGCACTATTTCTTTGTCCGGCAAGGGCGCCTCGGTCCTACCGAACCTTCAAACCCGATTCACACACAAGAACCGATTCGAGGCGGCGGACGATCCCGCGCCCGAACAATAATTCATTTAGATTTCTACAGATTTTATATATTTAGTCATTTACATATCACTATTTATTATTAAAAACACATAGAGCATAATTCTATTCGAATAAAAAACTTTAAAAAATTAAATTCTATTTTTTACATATTAAAATTAAAATTATTTTTAGTATTTGTATCGAAAAAATAAATTCTATTTAGTTATTACTCTTAATATTTTTATATGACTGTATTTTTTGTTAAATTTAAATAAATATTAATTATTTTTATTGAAGAATAATATAGTAATAATTTTGAAATTAATTTATATATTCTTAATATATATATATATATATATATATATAGAAAAAAAATTAACAAGTTTGACATATACCATGCGTATCACATCGTGCGGGCCTTTGGTTAGCTTGATATAACTTAGTAGAAATGTTTGAAATTGGGCTATGCAAAGTAACGTCATGAAATTCTGCCGACAACGCAAAAATATTGTGTCACGGTTGGAAAAGATTAGATGTTCCTCACCTTTGTTTTGTCATCTCTTCAATCATACTCTTTTGTGAAAGAGTTTCTAATCAGTTGCCCTTTCTCATTTTTTTACCTAGAACAAATTTGAAACCTGTAAAGAAAGACTGGTCTATAGATCTAAGCCATAGTTCGCAATTTTAGCGGATATCAGACGGATGTTGGTTTCGGAGGATTGCCTAATCGACATCCATCGGTCAAATAAGTTTTTAACATATCGCTAATTTCTAACTCCAAGAAAAAATGCATTCTATTTAGTTATCGGCTGTCCAAACTCATTACATTTACCTTACTACTATTGAATTATAAGTTCTTTTTAGTTGGCATTTAATTTATCTTAACTTGGTAGATCATTAATAGCTTATCAACATTAGTTTATTTATAGTAAACTCAATATTATTTGTGCTACGTGATCATATTTGCATGCCTTGTAATAAAAAAATTATAGATTGAACATCCTAATGATAGAATAATTTATTTATAAGCATGCTACTTTTTTCCAGAAATCGCCAAAGTCCAGAATATTTCCTATATCTCAGCCAACCTAACGCCCAAAACGATACCAATATGCCATACGCAAATCTTGGTCTGCCCACCTCGTGGGTTTCACCATGTGTCCTTTGCTAACCTGATGGGGCCTGTTTTTAAGTTTCACATCTTGTTGTTTCATAAGCATTTTAGTTCCCCCAAAAAAATTGTATTGCAATTTTTCAAAGAAAGGATGAAAAGTGACATTATTTATATCAAGTCGAAACTTTTGAAAATATATAAATACAAGTTTTGCAACAAGACAATTAAATAAGCTGTGAAAGGATAAAGCAGTTTGAGGTACCTCCTGGCCTTTTCAGCATTGCCGGTATCATAATAGGACAACCACCTCGTGAATATCTTTTCCACAAAACTTTTCTGTTTTAATATATTTGAAAGTCCCTCTCCGTACATAGTGCAGATCTAGTGCACTCGATTTGAATATTCCTTGTGGAAGTGGGCCTGAAATCTCCACGGCGTCTGAGTAGGTTTAACGTCATGCCTCTGACAATGTAATCTTGCGGATGGAAGCTTAGAGGAACGAAGAGTATATTTCCCACCCTGTTCCCACTGCTGCAAGGATCAAATTCAAGGAAAAAATCATGGCTCATGCTGTACTTCCCGGAACCACCTCAGGGAGCGTCCATCGGGCATTTCCTAGAACTACATCAAAAAATCAACAACAGGACCTTTCCGTAGTTTACATTTATGGGAGAACCTCAGCCTCTAAAACAAAAAGATATGGTTATAATTGAACTAAACCAGTAGAGGGTTAAAATCTTCATACACTTAGCTGTTACGATGCCGAAGTATACGTATATCGTGTCTGAGCTCCAATTATTAGCTCAACAACCTTAGCTGTCATTAGATAAATTTAAGATGAGACGATGTGGAGGAATGCTTCTAAGTAATTACAGGTAAAATGGTCAGGCAGTGCACAAACCAGTTAAGAGACCTAAGAATGGAACAGGATCAAGAGACCTCTCAGCTCTTTCAAGTTGAAGCCTGGAATTGAAGCAACAAATAAGAAAAATGCAATATTCTCAAGGAAATATGTAAAAGAATTCCATTAATTTCTGAGGAAAAAACTATGACCTGGTATACTTGCTAAAGAATGGATCCCTCATGAGGTAAAGAGCCCATACAACCTTTCTCCTCCTCATCTATAACAAGCAAATAATTGAACAGAGTTCTAATTATAGCCATGAGCGTACTAAGAGCAACACTTCATTATAGTATTAATTGATCATGTAATAAGAATTATGATATATATGGCCACAAATGCTTTCAAATAGATTGTGACTATACACCTACAAGTTGGCATTCCCAGGAGCAAAGATTAAAGGAAGAAAACAGACCTCGTCTTCCTCAGAAGAAGAAAGCTGGAGGCAACCTTTTTTACTTTGGTTAGTAACATGCGAAAGAATTGCCATTCCTGTCAGATCTACACCCAATGAAACCAACCAGGGCTTCCACGATTTCATCCCATACCTTCTTATAAAAAGAGTATAAACAAGTGGCCGCAATATGAAAAGAGCTTCTGCGGACAAAAATAATCGCCCAAAAATCCCTTTTCAGAAAAGAAAGTAGTAATGGAAGGCTTTTCAATCACTGCTTCTGCAACCAAGGAAGACAACATTGCACGTAAGTGCCTACTAGGCAAAAATACAACAGCAAGATATGATAAATGTAGCAAATACAATGGGCATCAAATTTTAGACGTTTGACCTTGGTGTTGGCTGGACCATGCAGCATGAGAAGCCATCTTTGCATTCACCCCAAACCTTTCAAATGCAAGCAATGCTGGAGACCTAGGATCAGCTCCATAAAATCTTTGAGACGCACCGGGACCATAAACATGATTAGCCATACCAGGAGTTCCATTTCTAAGATCAAATGTATTCAAACCTTTTTCAACATTTAATACCTCCCCACCTTGCAACAGCATTTTAAATCCACTATCCTTTAACAAGGCTAATCTGACCCCCGCTCTGACAAAAACAATACCGGTCACCACAATTAGGTGGCATAACATGGAATAGAAGTCATTAAAAAAATTATTATTAAGTCAGGAAGTACTTAATAGCCTCCATGAAAGCAATAAAATTCCACTTCTCGTCGCCATAGTAATGCTCAGCAACAACTTCAACTAAATTCTCCAAATCCTTCAGCACAGATATGCATAATGACCAATTAAGGCAAGGCTCAGAATGCCCTGCACGCATCTGGGTCGGTGTAGAATCAAGGATATGTTGGTTAATGGTGGTGAGTATACCAACAAAAGTAGCTACTGCAACCAAATTAATACAAACTTCTCTCAATTCCACAATACTACACCAATAACATCAACTAATAAAGAACAACTATTTATTTACACAAATAACATCAACTAATGAAAAGCAGCTCAAATAAGCAACTTTCCATCTTTTATATCATAGATCCCCCTGACTCACACAAAAGGCTTTACAGAACATTACACCAATAAAATCAACTAACGAAAAACAGCTATCTATCAAAAAAACCAATCATATTTTAAAAAAACAGCTCAAATATGCAAATTTTGGTCTTCTACATTACAGGTGTCTCTCTACCTCCACCCCCCCTCTCCCCCAATCCAAAAAAAACACACAAAAAATGGTGTTACACAACATTACACAAATAACATCAACTAACAAAAAGCAGCTATCTACAAAAACATCAAAATGATTTTAAAAAAAAAACAGCTCAAATAAGCACAAGTTAGGATCTTTATATCATAGATTCCCAAAAAAAGAGACTATATAATCACAAAAATAAAAGGTTACTAAAAAATCATTACAAAACCTGCTTCAGGCCCAATTTCAGAAGCAGAAAAACGTTCAGGAAGAAACCAGGTGAAGCCCTGCAACATGCACCAAATCATCCAAACCATTAGCCCTTCACAATTACAGCATTCAAAACCCAAAAATGCAACACAAAAAGAAAATTCAAGCATAATTACGCTGGCTAGAGACTCAATTGAGTGGACAAACTCTCTGTTGGTGCGAACCCATTTCTTGTATCCCTCCATAGCCTCGATCAGCCGCCGCCAAGACCCAAAAAGAACGAGCTCTTTCTAGCAGAAATCGATCGGCTTCGGGATGATCAGTGTTCGACATAATATTAGTTATGCCCAATATTGGGAGTTTACCCCACCAAATCACGTGTCTATCATTTATTAAGATATAGACATGATCTGGAGAACATCCTTGATCTGATTCTGCTGCAAGGCATGTATCTAATCTATGAGAGCATCCTTGATCTGATTATGCTGCAAGGCACACATCTAATCTATTTATATTTCAAACTACTCTTCATTGGTATCAAGAGCCTGTTTGATGTTCTTCACTTTCTTTTATCATGGTTTATGATTAAAATCTTGTTTATCATTGTTTTCTCTATGATTAATCATGAATCATGACTGTTTCATAATAGATCTGATTAAAATTTCAACCTTGATGAGTTGATTGTAGATATTGCATCAGATTAGATGTTTAATCATAATCTGAAATTACTGTTTTTGATTACTTCAGAGTTATATAGAGGCATTAAAACACAATTATTATTGACGCATGAATTTATGCATTGAATTAATATTCAGAATAGTATAAAATTATTTATGTAGGGTGCGCGGAATACTGTGCAATACTTGCAATCAAAATACTTGACTCACGAAATTAACTAAAATAATCTCAAATAAAATTTTATGTATTCTAAGTCGAGGTTAATTTAATAATCCTGATACATTATATATATCTATAAATAATTAAATAAAATATATGTTAATAAACAAATCAAATATTAACAACCCATATGGTCAACTAAAAACCTTTAAACCCATTAAAATAAAAATAAAATGATCTAATATTCTCTTAAAAGATCAATTAAAGATTAAATTAGAGCATAAAAAATTAGGTTCAAATTCCACAAAAATTGAATTTGGGTGGGCCAATTAGTAGGAGTCATCAACCTAGTTTGACGGCAGACAGAATTAGGTATGACAAACATTTTAATCGGCAAACCTTAAAACCACTGGGTAACTAGATATAACCGATCACGGATAGAAAACGGTCACAGATTTATCATCACGGTTAAGGCAATCATAATTGACAGATGGAGGTGTCGGCCTTGCAGTCAAGTCCGGCCCGGCGAGCCGGCCCAAGTTGGCAAAAGCTAGACATCTTGCCTCCCACTTTCCTTAATACACAATGTATTACAGCAGTGGAGGAAACTCCGGCAAGGCTCACCAGCGGCCAGTGAACAAGGTAAAGCCAACGGTGAAGCTACTCACAAGAGTTATCCTGCCGGCGATGGGCTCGGTCGAGGAAGGTCAAGTTCGTCGGCGTCCGAGAGGTGTAGGGGCGTATAGCTAAAAGAGAACTAAGGTGAAGCTTCCACGCTGGACTCCGATGAGTCAGGGCCAACACCGACAGGTCTCGGGTCGTGGAGGTAAAATTCCCACCGTTTTAATTTTGTCCTTTTCTGTTTTCCGGTACAAGGCCGGCATAGCTGGAGTTTGTACATCTGTCAAGGGGGCTCCAGAAGAGTCGTTGGCAGTTGCCACAGGATTCAAGAGTCATCAGCCATGGAAAATCTTGGCCCAGTAGATTTAGACGATTTGCTATTGATTAATCATGATTATTTACTAATCAGTCCTTTTATTAATAAAAAAGACAAATCACAGCATGAGTGAAATACAAAACATGGTGTGTATTAAATCAAGAATGATTTAACTCATCTGATCATGCATACCACGGCTAAGGAGAAATTTGATCACGATTTCTATCATTAAACATGATTTAACTGATCTAATCATCCTTGAAATATATTTAACGGTGCAACATCTGATCTAAAATTATAAAATAGTAATAAAAAACAGTAATACACAAAACAAACTAATTAGATCCCCATAATCCCTAGAATCTCCTATGATCTTGATGGAAAGGTAATAATAGAAAACTTAAACGATTAAAGCATTAAGGGATTTAACATTAAGAACAACAAGTTCTAATTGATTTAATGTCACAACTTTTGGCGAACTTGTCAAACCATATAAGTGATTGAATCAATTATAACTTGCACAAATAGGCCCTAAGTAAATAAGTAAACCAATCAAGCCTAAATTAATTAAAGACTAAAGCTTTGGTGAACAAGTCTAACCATGCAAGAGGTCTAAGTGGTTTAGATCTTGCTCACTCAATACTCTATAGCGATCAAGTCAAGCACAAGAGTATTAAGTGGAATTAGCACAAGTAAAGCAAGTAATAAATAGAAAAGAGAGGGGATATAGAAAATGATACACAAGACACAAGATTTTTTAAGAGGTTCCAAACTCGTACTTTTCTCTTCTACCCCACTAAGTCCTTTGGTTAGGTAAGTTTTCACTTGCTTTGCTATAGTACAACTTGTACGTTTTACAAGCAACAGCAAGGACTACTTCACAAGCACCCACCAAGTGCAAAGGAAGTTCGCACTCCTAATACCCTATGAGCTTCGAAGAAGCCTTCATCCACAAGCACAAAGTGCCAATGATCCTTTCAACCACCTTTAACACCCTAAAGGTTTATAACCATGGAACCACCAACCCTTCTTGAGAAAGCTTTCCTTAGAGCCAATGAGCCAGCTCCTTATCCAACCCAAAGCCTTGAGCAAAGGAGCCAACGACCTCCACACCTTAGAGGCAAACCGGTTTCTCTTCCAATGCTCGAGCCAAAAAAAAAACCTACCTCCCACCTAGAGGTCACACTGAGCTCATCTTACCATGCCCAAGACAAGAAGCCACCAACTCCCTATCCAACTCAAGCCTTGAGCCAAGATGTTCATCACCTTCAACTCCATGAAGGCATCATCAAGCTAGCACCTTTCCCACGTATACATAGGCCAAGATGCTTTCACACACTCAAGGAAGCTTGCACTCCTAACCCCTTAGGAGCCTCAAACATGTCTTCCTTCTCCGACGTCGAATGCCAAGGAACTTTGCAAGTTACAAGCCTTTCTTCTCAAGCATCTCCCGAATGGCAATGAATATTGCAACAAGCTCTAAACACCCTTCGAACAACCACCACCTTGAAGTTAATCCTCCCTTCACAACCACCACCTTGAGCTAAAGGAATCTCCTCTCCAAACCTCTTCTTCCTCTAAGCAAGGTACCCACACGCTCTCAACACCTTCAGGGTTTACAAAACACACTTAAGCCAAGTTTCATATACACTAATCTCTCCTTTGTACACAATCAATCACCTAAGAATATAAGCTAATAGGCAAAGTCAATCCTATCACAAGTTTGAGCTTATTAGACTTTATAGATAAGTTACCAATTTTCGAAGGGCACCACATCAACTTGACAACTTTGCAGGCAAACGAGCAGAAAGCTTTAGAATTCTTTCTATATCTTCTTGGTGGAAGATCTGCAATATTTTATTTCCATCCCATATTAAGAAGTGCTTATGAGTTAGCTAATTCATCATCAGCTACCTAATGAGTGGTACTGTGGGTTTAATGTTGGAATGAAATTGGTGTCCTGTCACCCAAGGATCGAGTCCTAACCTGAACTTTAGTCCTTCAATGCCTACAAACCTTCCCTTCAATTAAGTACTTTGCCAAATGTTAGAAGAATGAGATTTATTTCTTGTTGTAGGCCACCAACTTTGATATTTTCATATTTAGACAATAAAACTTTAGATAGGAAAGAAGAGGGCTCCAAAACAATTCTCCAAGGGTTTTAGTTAAAAAGCCCAAATTCATATTCATGTAATCCCTTATACATATACATATATACACATATATATATATGCATATATATATACGTATATGTATATATATATATATATATATGCATATACATATATGTATATATATATATGCATATATATACGTATATGTATATATATATATATATATATAATATATGTATAATACATTATATATATATTTATATATATTCCCCTGCAGAAGTTGTTATTTTATTTTCCCCACCACCAAAAGGCAGATTAAACTTGATTTATTTTCTTCACCATTTTCATTAGCTAAGAATAGCAACTCATTACATAGTTAGAAACATTATTTGTAACATTTTGAAAGAGGCAACTTCTGAAGGCATCAACATTGAAGGCGATCATTTAGTCAAGATCGTTCCAAAGATGATCGATCAAGGTTTAGCAGCCGATGATGGGTTTGGGAAACCCCAGGGCAGATGCAACGTAGAGAATAATGATTTGAAGAAACTTCGGTCATGTTTTGGTCGCAAGTTCGCAGCTAAAGCTAATGTGGCTAGTTTTAAATGAATGTTCCTTTAGCTACTGGTTAATCGTTCGACAGTTAATTTTTCTGAAAAAGTTGTCAACACTAGTCGTTGGAAAAAGTAAATAAGGGAAATTTGAACCACAACAGCTCCTATTTTGAGAGAGGCTATGAAAGCCTATAAATAGGGCCTTGGGGAAGTGTTTTGACATACTATGAATAATGTTGAACCCCTAAACTCTCTTAGATTAATACGCTCTGATTGGGCTGAAAATTGGTGGTCTTACTCCTAATTGGCTAAAAGTATATCCCTAATTTTTATGGTGGGTTTGACTATGGACGAGTTTCTAAGTCCATCTAACTAATGGGCTATTTCTTGATTTCATGGGCCTAGGCAGCACGCCTAACTTGGTAGGCTTGGTTCATGGGATTCTAGTGGGCCTAAATTTTATAAAAAATTCCTAAGGGCTTCTAACACCATGAGCCTAGTCTCCAAAAATATTTTGCCTAAAAACTACTTGGGTTGTCCTAGAGAAATCATGCATTATAGACCTAAATTTCAGAAATTTCAGGACTAGGCATACATAGGATGGGAGTGGCCTACATAGAATTGGAGAAGGAAAATTAGAAAGGGCATTAGAGGCATCTAATCGGCCTAAACTTTTACATGGGCCTAAAGGGATCTTAATAGGACGTGTGTACAAATTTCAAAGAATTTTGTGTCCAAAAACCCTATTAACCATATTTTACAAAGAATGGCAGAGATTAAGGTTAAACCTTGTTGCTCTGCACATTCCAGAAAGAGAAATTTACTTACCACCAAAACGAGCTCCGCTTAGACTCATTTTTGGCATATTTCAAGTTGACAATTAGTGAATCTTAACTTAATTTTTTCAGGATTTTAGAATGCTTCTTAGTGGTTAGTTTTACTTACCCTAAGTCGACCATTAACACAGTTTTTCACAGGATAGGGTGACTAGTTGTTGATTATACATGATGTTCTTAATGATGTCATTTTAGCGTGAAACTTTATGGACGCATAGCCAATCCATACATATACACATGAGCAAGAGAACTTTCACAAAAGCTAACTACACATGGGTATAAAAATCACACAAGCAACATGACAGAACAAACATGGAAGCAGAACAGCTTATACATGGCATTTCCAACAAGATCAAGGCATGATACAGTATCAAAGATATACAAATATGTACATGGATGCAATGCTACATGAGTTGGCAACAAAATGTAACAAAGATGACTTTTTTTATGCCAGATGCGTGAGATATAGTACATCTAACACAAATAGGTCATAGATGATAAGATATATGAACATGCTAGCATGTATAGATCATATCTCATGGTACACATATAAAAAAACCATGAACCCATGCTTATATGAAACTAGAGAGGCTAAGCTACAACCTAGAGCAATCCTGACACACAAAGCAACCATGAACAACAAACAACACACGAGAACAAATTGGAAGAAAATCAGGGAGATGCACATACCACAAAAGAAGGTGAAAACCAAGGGCGAAGGAGTGCTTGTATAGCCTTGAATGGATAGATGAGGCTCTTATAGCAGCTGAAGGAGGATCAAAAGAGAAGAGAAGGGTCTCAAGGAGAGGGGACGAACTAGAAGAGGTGGGGGAAAGGGTTGGAAGAGAGGAGGAGAAGGGGTTTAAAAAGAGAGGGAAAATAGTCCCGACACAAGGGCGCAAGGGCATTGGCACTGCGGGCCAATCACGAGTTGCCACCCACCTTCACAATGTGAGATGTTCCAATGCAAGGTACCCTGCAGCAAGGGTACCCTGCCAACGCTAGGCTGCTTGCAGCGTGGGCACAAAGGCGCAAGGCCATTGGTGCTAAGAACCAAACTATAATTCGACTAAGGTGTTGGCGCAAGGGCACTGTGCTGGTGCCTTTGCACCCAACCCTTTAGCTGAAAATTAGGGTCTTCACATGCGAGATGCCAGAAACAAGCACGCATACACATGAGGTGCAACTAGACATAAGAGGACACAGTCCTGGGTCTATCTACAACACCAAACACATGAAGAAGAAGGAAGAAAGCTGATACAACCAAGCGCTCAATCAAGTGTATCTAACACCAAGGCAACTAGTGTCCAACCAAGAAAACAACATACCATATCTTATAACATATCAACGGTTAATAAATACCGGTCACATGCTTACACGACTTGTTTCACAAGCGAACCAACACAAAAGCAATGAGCAAACGGCCCGGGTTTTACACAAACTTTGGATTGAGGATTCATAAACCACCTCTTTGTTGGTATAACTTCTTGTTAAAAGTGAATTGTTGAAGCAACTTGGTCATCCTCTCCATTGGATCATCTTAGTTTTGAAAATATAATTTGTCTAACATCTTAATTAACAAAAAACAAAATCTAAACTGAACATTAAGCAATATTAAAATCTACAAGATAAACCATAATCACTATTTAGCAAAATAGTTGGCTAATAAACATACATATAAAAGGGGAAAAAATAACAAGCAAGAAAAAACACCCTGTCAAACTAAAGTTAAAAAGCTACTAATGAATGAAAAGTAAGAAAATTTTAAAGAAAAAAAAGACTGAAGGCCACCGACATTTCTCATATACTGGATAATCAAAGAAAAGGTGGCCGATATAGTAGCCTGACTTCCAACAACAGTAGGCAAGAGTTGCAACTATAAAAATCTGAAAAAGATTTGTATCAGATACAGTTTTCATTTGTTCTTGTAAAGTTTTTCCAAATTTTATTAGATAGTCTGCTTTATCACATGAGGGCTTCTAGATATCTCTCAAAAACTTACAAAAAATGTTAGAACTCTTCATTCATGATCCAACTATTCAAGACAAACTCCTCTGTTAATCCATTTAAAGCAATATCTAGTAATTATTATATCCCCATTAAAATATTTTATGTTTACCTCAGCAGTATTAAAATTCTAATCTCCACCAGATTCATCTCATCAAAGATTATCCAAGTAAAATCAGATATATTACCTGGAATGGATTTAAAGAAATTGTGTTGGAGTTATGCTTTGTGTTTGGAAAGAAAGGCACCTTCACCAAAGTAGGCTAAAACCAAGCAAGGATATATTACTGTTGTGAATGTTATCTGCCAAATAATTTACAACAAGCTCAATAACTTTGTCTACAATAGACCAATGCTTGTACATTTACAAAAGGTTAGCCATGTTAAGAACAAGTATTTTGTGCGGGATGTCCATCCCATTTCAATCCTTGAAAATGTGGAATTTGCAACATACATTATATCAAAAAAAAAATTGCAACATAGCTTATATACATTATATTAAACTACAAGGTGGCCTTTAAACTCTTCGTAGCTTGCTACAGTTCGACTACAAGATAAAGAAAGCCATACCAGGTAAAGTACAAACATGACAAATAAACAAGGGTAATAAGAAAATACAAATACCCATGACAAAAATTTCACAGCCAAGTACCCATCTAAATAAGGTCACCACATCTTCACTACAAAAAGTGCATAGTAGTTCTATAACAAGAATGCAAAACACAAAAATTTGCAGAACAGTCAACAAAAAGAGCAAGTACCCATTAGTCACAGCACTATAACAAACTTGAAATCGGAGAAAGGAAAAGCACAAACATAAATAAACAACATTTTATTTTTATGAACTCACCAGAAGATTAAACAGGCGGCGGTCTTGTGCTTTGACTACTTTCTTTCGTGCATAGCTAATGTAAGTTTTTGTATCTTCCAAAACTATGATCTGTTTAAGAAAAAGTGCTTTCCAATTCAAATCAAAGTATAAGCCCTAGTAACTCAACGTCTGCTTGCTATAAAACATTAAAAGAAGATGATGTACATAATAAACTACGTGCTTTTGAACTCATTATAAAACAAGTACAAGTAACTATATTTCCTTTGTCACCAAGCATTAAGAATTTTCGTTTTTATCCCATTAAAAAATATATGAATGTCATTTAATTAAATTAGCCAAAATAATACCACAATAACAACAAGCTACAATCCAATCAGTGAAAACACTTGATCAAGCTCAAGCTCCCACGCACAAGTCACATTCCAAGATCACAACGCACAATCAACCATCACTTTCACAACAACCAAATCTCATACAAACAGTTGGAGGAGGCCAAAGGAAGGCGTAGAAGCGGAAGGCGGTGAAGCTACCGCAGCTACAGGCGGCGGCGTGGGCGGTGGCACACTGACAGTGAATCTAGGGTTCCTCAGCTCATGTAGATAGGCGGGCGGTTGAGTGTTATTCGCTTTTGGGTATTTGGTTCGTAAACAGATTCCGAACCACATAAATCAAAACCGAATAACATCATTTCGGTTGCACCAAAGTAAGACCAAAAATCGAATTCGAACCGAACCGAACTTTTAAAAAGATTTCGGTTCGGCTGAATAACCAAACTATGCTTAGGACTAAATTTTATGCAACCCATAATTTTGGGCTTCGTGATACTAATGAATCGGCCCGTAAGGCCACATGTGGATACGATGCAGGAGGAGAATACGTTTTGGAAAAGGATCGACTCAAGTTTGCTTTTTTGCTATATTTGGACTAGTTGAATCTCTTACTTTGATCAAATAACACTTTGATTTCACATTTTGTACAGTGAGCGGGATACTTATGAAAGTTTATTATAAGTATATACTAATTAATAATATATAAAAATAAATATTCAAATTGATAAAAAATGGGGCTGGTGTTATCAATTTAGCATGCTTATCATATCACCATAAGCCATGTTTATGAATTTTATGAAGTTATCTTAGTAGTTTTGGATGATTTTATATGCAATGTATATTATATGTAGATATCATGCACATTAACTTTTTTATACTTTCGCATAAGTTAAGTAGTAATGTTTGTTAATGTTTCATAATTTTGTATGCTTATCTTATATATATAAATGTCATATTTATCAATTTTTTATTTATTATGTAGTAGACGGCATGTTTATCAACTTTGTATGTTTATCTAATAAGTGAATGTAGTCGTATTTATCAATTTTTTTATAATTTATATGCTTATGTTATGAATGTCAGTACTTTTCATGATTTTACACGTCATGCTTATCAATTTTCTGTATATTATGTAGTAGGCATTATATTTATAAACTTTATATACTTATCTTATAAACGAGTACAGTTAAATTTATCAATTATAATGATTTTGTATGCTTATCTCATTGATGTCATGTTTATTAATTTTTATGAGTTTTTGATTGCTTATATTAAACGTAATTGTTATGCTTATGTTTATGTTTATCTTATTGATGTCATGTTGTTCAATTTTTCATGATTTTTTGCATGTATATCTTAAACGTAATTGTCATTTCATCAAATCTTTATCCATTATGTGGAGTTAGAATTAACCAAATAAGAGGGAAAAGAACCATCGTACTTTAGTTAACAGTAGATAAAGAGTAGATAAGGTGGTTACATACTCCTCATAGAGGTCGTGCCATTTATCAAAAAGCCTAGAGCTCTCATAATATTCATGAGATATTTCCACTCCACCGTATCGAAGGCTTTGGGCATGTTTAATTTTATTTTTACACCAAGCTTTCTTCTTATTTTTCTTACTTGCTATTACTTTAATGCACCCCCAATCAATATTATATTGTCTGCAATTTGTCTCACAAGAAGCAAGAAGAAAGGCCCTCCTCTCTGGGCCAATACACTTGTGCAAGACCACGGAAAACTCATATAATGTTCAACATAACTTTGAGATCCATGGCCATGTTTGCATCCCAAAGTTGCCTTCTTCCTTCCATTTGTCGTCCCTGCCAACTCCATTACCTTTGCACTCTCTGTCTTGCATCACTTCCAACTCCCTAAACTTCGCACTCTGCTGCTCTTCGTTGAAGAAGTTTGATTCTTTGAGAAGGATGTCGCTTGTACTATTATATAGAGGTAGATGGGTAATAGAATGACAATAATTATAAAGGCTTTTCATATTCAGCTGCTTTTCTTTTCAAACATTTGCCAAACATACGCAAAATAGTTGATCATATTTGCTCACGAAGACTTGAATTGTCAAAAAAATTTGCCCAAGATAAATATCAAAGATGATCAATGAAAAAGGGGAACCTCCTCAAGGGGAATAAAATAACAATGCAACCATTGAAGCTAAACCAATCAAAATTATTTTATTTAGATAATTTATGTTCCTAGGACAAAACACTATTTTCTTATGACATTAAAAAATACAACCATTCATTAAATTCCTTTGTTAGCCAAATCTACAGCCTTGCTTCATCCCAGTTTTTCCATTCAACTATGGCCATTGATCAGTGCCTCACCTTTGACTGCAGTGGTAGCAGCAACTGCTTTGTTGTTCACAGAATCCACAGCTTTCTTCCTATAATATCGCCTACACGTGGAATCAACATTGGTAAGGTAATATGTTCCAGGTGCAAGTAAGCTCATGTCAGCACTCGTCACAAAATCCTTGGCACCATACCGGTGCTCCATTACTTTCATATTTTAGTCAAATTTTTCTGGAAACATCTGGAGAGAAAAAACAGAAATGAACAATGAGGAAGCAGGAATAAGATTAAAAAACATGAGGGAAAATAGAAATGAATACTTACCACATGTCTAGCTGCTAGTTTCTTGTGGATGTTTAGCACACTCGCAATGTTCGACAAGCTGAACGGATGTTGGCCTTCGATCAGTTTGAACGAAAAGATGGTGGATGACAGCTCACTGCCATACGAAAACATCACTATCCTTTTATCTCCCTGCATATGATTTTGCGGGTAAACATTAGTAATTGCTACATTGAATTAAACATCATTGCAGTATATTAAGCAGATACACCAGGGTTTTGTGCTTGTTATGGAATACAAATGATAGAGCAGTATAAAGAGATGCAGTGTACATGTTTTCAACTTGCTTTGGTACCAGTGTAGACGGTTGCACTTTCATGTCATATAACTTCTTTGCGACTTGCTGGGATGCCTGTAAAAAAGTTATTATTATGAGGTTTCACATCAGAATGGATGTATGATTGCAAGTGTTTAAAGAGGAAAAAATTCCACTCGGTAACAAAATTCTCAGTTTGGGTACCTTTTCAAGATCACGACTCTGGTAACTTTCATCACCAGTCATGGACGAAAAGGGAGCCAATTTTTCTCTAGCATCTTCATCAACAAAACTAAACAATAAAAAAAGTGAATTTTCAGAAAAACACGTGGGAATGAATGCTTTAATAATTTATTTGATAAAGGTCTAACCTGGTATCCCAAAGAAAGTCATTAAAACACAAGCGTGCAAAGCTTTTCAGAACAAGCTGTAAAAGAAAGAGTAATTCCTTAAATAAACATTCTTACAATCAGACATGACAGTACCATTCTACTGAAGGAGGATGAAATGCTAGTGTGAAGAGGGCATAACATACTATCTAGCTTGTCTTACCTTGTTGTATGGAGAATGAAATACAAAGTAATCGGCACTAGAAATTGAAAAGACTTTCCCCTCAAATTTCTCAAACCTACAAGGCTAAGAACTGATTATTAATTAGGGGGATTATGAAATTGACATACAATAGATAAAAAATCAAGAGCCTGTATTACTTGTGACAAAACAGCTTGTAACAAGAATCAAGGGCCATGAGGTAGCAAGTTTGAGAGAGCTTCGCATCAACAACCTGAACACCAATTACCAAGATGATCAAAGCTGTGCAATATAATGCGTCCCCAGTCCCACTATCAAGAGTTGTGTCAGGAAGAGCATCCAATGCAAAAAACTTGGCACATGGTTATAGCATGGACTGTGTCATCAAATTAATTGTAGAAGCAATTACTTCATGACAAAAAATCACACTCCAAGATTATCCATAATCAAATCTGGAACTTTTACCAAAGAGAATACATATGATGCTCCTCATCAATACTTAAAAAAGAAGTCAAGGGGAATTATAGACAAGGATAATGCATAAGGTAGTAATACAAGGACATGGCATCATAAGAAACAAAGTGAAATAAAATTAAAAAAATAAAAAATAAAGAAGAAGATGGAGAAAGAAGACAGTATTACATTCTCTCCCGATAAAAGGCTATATTCTAATTCAAATTTCAACAATCCAAACAGATATTATTTCATTTTAAACTACCAAAAATGTCACCAATCATTGTCAAGCAATCTATGAGCTTTGCATTTTGACTTCTAAAAACGAATATTTTAATTTAGAAAGAAACTCCACGACTAGGCCATTGCATCATAGCAAGAATAAGTTGTCCATACATCAATCAAAGAAAAACCATACGATTATTTCTATTATCAGGCCCTGACATAAAGGATGCTTCCTGCAAACGGCTTTACTGTTCTTATTTTCTTTTATTTTTGAACATCCGAAATGAAAATCAGATAAAACAAAAAAGTAACTAACCGGATATTCACTTGCAAGATCAGGTTTGTAAAAGTCATAGACGCGAGCCATGTGAGTCCCTCTATATTTGCTCTCGAATGTGATTGGAGCATCTGGCCCTACCAGCATAGCCACTGCAGCTGCACCACCAGCAGGATGAGCCGGTCCTTCTGCAGAAATCTACATCATGTAATCAAATGAGTTAAGGGCTGCAAATGCCACAGGTAATAACAAAAGTAGACACTACCTTTCAACGCAGCATACAGCCAAAACGAAACTTAAACATTATGCATATTTTAACTCCTCAGACTTGTTGAAGTGTGGGGCATGGGCTTCTTAATAAAAAATGACCAATCACATTGGGAAGGCTTGCCTTTCCACATATACATCGATCTTCACCCATGATTCCCTTTTATATGGGATGTATGTTCCAACAGACTTCCATATGAAGCCCTTACCGCACTGTCTGTGCAAACAACAAGTCCATAGCGTCCATCCCAAGAGCTGCTCTCCACCCAATTTACAAAATTGAATAAAGCCGCTGTACCACCATAGGATGCATTTGTTGAATCAACCCCTTCAATGTCCCTGTTTCCACACTCCTGTTGTTATTAAAGAAGTTTTTCAATGCAAGATGGCAAAATCATGACATGACTCTAAATTGTGAGATGAAACCTGTTGCCCAATTTAAAACAGTATCATATTGCATAAAATTTGAAAAGGAAAGAAATTCTATTTTTCTCAGAAAAGGAGAAAACTAGCCTAAAGACAAGGAAATGACCTCAAAAATATGCATCAACCAAGTCTTTATGGATTTACTCTTGTCTATAACAGTCTGACTGCCAACTTCAAGACGACCAATTTGTTTAGGATCAACTCCATATTCCTAAAGAAGTGATCAAGAACTGTCAAACTGAAAGAAAGCTAAGGTCAGAGTATTTTTTACAAAAATGACCGCCCAAAAAATAACTGGAATCCAAAAGACGTTTACTAAACAAAATGTAAACAATCAATCTTAATCTTTTCAGCAGAAACATCAAATCCTCAAACATAAATAAGCAGAATTAAGTCTTTCCTAGCGGCAAACTAGGAAACATCATATAGGAGAACAGAATAGCAGCAAAATATGTTTTTATCATCAATAAGACTAACTAATAAATAAAATGAAATCCTTTAATGAAAAAGGAGAATACCTCATGGAAATAACATCTTCCTGCTCCGTACAAAAGACCATGCAATCCTGGCAGAGACCGATAGTGTACTTCCTTTGCTGGCACCATCAAACTCCTCCAAAGCTTCCTAATATATATAAAAAAATCAAATTCATAAGATGACCACAATTAAAAGGGAGGAGAACACAGTTAACAATAGATGACACGGTGGTATGAACAAAGTAATGAGGGAGAAGAGAGAATTGTAATGTGGGGAGGTAGTTATGTTAGTTGGTAAGGGAAGGGCAAAATAGTAAATACGCAAGTTTGAATGTATATAAAAGGAGGGAAGAGGGCGTATGATGTATGTTTTTGAAATCTATGAATTGATCTTGTCTTTGGGAGGAAGCAACTGCTACTTGCTGTTCTTCTTCTTTCATTCCTTTTTCATCTGGAATTGCTCTGCTTTATTCTGTTTTTGCTCTGCTTCGATCAGCTCCATGGCTCCATCAAAGCAACATAAACAGCAAGGCAAGAGGAAGGATCTGGTCCTCAGTCCAATGGAGCCAGATCCTACCAGATTGGTATCAGAGCTGGAAGAGGGAGGAGGAGAATCTTCACCGAGATCCACTGAGATGGTGGAAAAGAGGAAAGTTCAAGCTCAACTCCTATCTATTTTTTCTGAAATGACTGCAAAATTCAATTTGTTATTAAATTCTAGAACTGAAATCGATGAAAAAATTGTTAATGGAACTAAAGATCGTGCTGAGGGGAATACTCGTAGGATGTTTTGTGACAGAGTTGTTGCAGATAAGGAGAAAATGCAGGTACGATCATCACTTCAACAAACTAGTGAGAAGCTATGGAATTCGAATAGAGCAATGAATGATTGTAGTAGTTCAAATGCGCAAAATGATTGTCTGAAAGGATCTAAAATGTCTTTTCCTAAGTATGATGGAACTAAGGATCCTATACCCTGGTTCAGCAGATGTGAGAAGTATTTCAAATTGCATAAGATCAAAGAACATCTGAAGGTGGATTTGGCCAGCTTTCATATGGAGGATGATGCACAAATGTAAAGACTGTAGAAAAAAAAATCTAATATATTCGACTCGGTCCGGAAAGGACCGAACGTGTTATATCCTTTACCCGATTAATTGTTATATTTTATTATTTACCCGGTTACCGGTTAAGTGAAATACGAGTGTTTTCACATACCCTAGCCGTCATTTTCATTTTTATAAATTTTGAAAGAGGACGTCATTTTTCACGTACGGGTGTAGGGGCGTCTTCCTCACCTTAGCCACCTAGTTCTTCTCTTCTTTGCCGGTGTTTCTTCCTTGCTTGGGGTATCCTTCCTATCTCCCTCTTCTTCATTTTCTTGCATTCATATGTCTTTTTAATTGATAATAAGTTTGATAAACATGAGAATTAATGGACTGACCCATCAGCCAACTAATGGACATGGTGAACTGAACCATCAGCTAATAAATGGACATGTTGGAATGGTCATAACAACCAATATTATATATAATGATAGGGAGTTTTATGGACTTGTTTTATTTAATTATACGGCTTAGTATTTAATCACTAACACGGAATTGCCTCCGCAGGTTAGCAACTGGAACTAAAGACTAAGAGACAACAGGGTGGTCCTTCTACCAACTCAGGTGGTGAACAGATAATAAGCGGACTTCTCTTTTTACTTTTCTTGTGTTATAAATGTGGCTATGGAAAACGGTCCAAGACTATGGGATAATTACTTCATGCATTGTCATTTGAAACATAAGTTCTTTTGAGTTAGAAATGCTAGACTTATTTTCTTTCATATTATTCATGTAATCTTTTAAGTAACACCCGGTCCGGTTAGGACTGGTTGTTATAGGGTTGGTTTTGTTAAATTTTGAGTAACACCTGGCCAGCAAGGCCCACAATATCGTGAGAATGGCAAGTCGTCACAACAAATTTGGTTTGATATGTTTCAAGAGCAACAAGAGGAGTTCGATTGGATACCGCTTAATGAGGCAATGAATTTGCAGTTTGGACCTACAGAATATGAAGACTTCTATGGGGATTTAACAAGACTAAAGCAGGACACATCAGTGAAGGAATACACTCTTACATTTAATAGATTAGCTACTAGAGCCGGAAGCATGACTGAAAAACAAAAAATTAGCAGTTATACTTGTGGACTACATTATAATAATAATAATAATAATAATAATAATAATAATAATAATAATAATAATTGGATGCGGATGTGGTCCGGAAAGGACCAAACGCAGATCCGGGAAGGATCGAACGTATTATATTCTCTACCCGATTAATTATTTACCCATTTTATTATGTACCTGGTTAAATGAAATACGGGTATAAGGGTGTTTTCACATACCTTAGCCATTATTTTCATTTTTATAAATTTTGAAAGAGGACGTCATTTTTCACATACGGGTGTGGGGTGTCTTCCTCACGTTAGCTGTAAAG